>CAUOFW020002024.1:0-60343 GCA_963454935.2 Ilex paraguariensis
ACTCTTCCACCAGTACATGCTAAGAGAACTTCCCCCTCCAAGACTAAGGATCCGATGCCCAAGAGGACCCCCACTTCCATAAATCTCCACCGAAAAACCTTGAGTTGGGGAGTCTCTAAAGGTGAAGGGTGTCCCATGACTCAGTCAACTCATGTTCAAATTACACCAATGTCCCTTTTAATTTCCCTTACATACAAGCATTACATTTAATTTTTCCTCCACTAGCTAATTACTCTCAACACTTTGTCAATTCATAATTAAAACTTAGAGATTATTCTAAATGAAATCACACTCTATTTTTTGGGTTTTTAGTAATAGTAATTTAACCCCATAGCCTTTATTATCAATTTCTATGAGACCCAATCACGCATTGCATGCATATTAAGATACTTTTGTGGGCTAAATTACAATTATATGAAATTATTAAAGGGTTAATTAATTAATCTTTCATAGCTATGATGTATGTGTGCATGCATAGGGGATGTGGACCCCATTAGTGATGTATTTGTGAAACCCATTTATAGAAATTTTATGTGTGAAAATACTAGTGGGTCGATTTTAAAATTATTTAAAAACTTGAGGGGAGTTAAGCGTAATTAACCCATTACATGGGTGATCTTTACAGGTGTTGGCCTTAGGAAAAACAAAAAAAAAACAAAAAAAACAAAAGAGAAAGAAAAAGATTGGTGTGCCATGTGTGTGTGCATGCAAGCCTTGTGTGTATGTGTGTGTGTGTGTATAAAGTGTGGGGGTGTGTGTGTGTGTTTAACATCTTAAACAATGTGTGTGTGCGTCTGATGGAGTTCTGAGGCCTAGAGTGAGCAGAGCAAGAGGGGAAAAAAGGAAAAAAAAAAAAAAAGAGAAGAAGACAGCAAGAAAAAAAAATATACGTGCGTGGGTCTATTTGAACCGTGAGCAAAGAAGGTATGTGTGATTCAATTCAATCGTACGTTGTGATTAATTTTAATATATATGTTGTTATACATGTATGAGCTATTTTAACATGTTTTAATGAGTAGGCTATTTTAATTTAAATTTGAGTTTAATTAAGTGTATTACACATAATTAGTTAATTAGTGGGCTATCTTGTGTACAAATAATGAGTTGTTTTACTTTATGATCAAAACAGATTCTTTTAGAGTTTAATTAAGTGAATTGAGTCCATTTAAGGGGCTGTTAAAATGGGGTGTAATGGGTGCTCAACTCGGGTATAAGAAAGAAGGAAAAAAAATGTGAAAAATGAATATCGGGAAGCATTTAGCGAGCTAGGTTGAAAAGGAAAATTATGGGAATGAAATGAGTGATTTAAAGGGCCAACTAGGGGCTTTTTTTGCATTGATTAAATATGTATGTGAATTTAAGTGTGACAGTTTTAACTAAAAAGTGTGATAGAAGTGAGAAAAGAGTGTCGATAACGTTGAAACTCTAATTTTTAAATGTTATTATCACATGTGCGAATTTTAATCCAAATGATTTGAAATTTTGTATGTAGCATTTTTAAATAATGCTTGATGTGATAATGTAACTTTTGAATGCAAATGAGTATAATATCCGGTGTGAAACGTATGAAATGTCGGAAGTGCAGGTTTTGAAATTCGGGGTCGAAATGTGTGAAAATGGACCCCCGGTAAATGTGTTTGACCTACTTAATCCTAATTGTGATTAATGTGAGTGATTTTGGGAATTTGGGGAGGAAATATGATCCCTAGAATGAAAGTGTTATTGTATAAGTAGATAGTGCGGTAACCGGGGTTATCGGGGCACTTTGGGGTGCATCATTTGCATGCATTAATGCATTATTAACTATTAAATGTGATAAAAATATTAATATTATAATTAGACATGTGTTAGGTGGAACGGGTGAGACAGTCAGTGTCGGAACGGATACGGTAACACCGAAAAGATCCACCAATAGAACCGAATGGCTGTAGATTTGTATATTGGAGGTGGGTGTATATCTTTATATGTTTTGAAAATGCTATTATCAAATGATAGTAAATGATATAATTTAATAGTAATTCTTTAAGATTATGTGTTACGTGCTTATGTGATTGGATGATATTTTGTACTGTGTATTGTGTATTGTGGAATATGGCGCTGTTTGAGACAGGGGCGTCGATGCCTGGTCACTGGGCGTGCAGTGATGTGCTAGCACTGTGGTGTTCCTAGGAGGTTCGGGAGACATGGATCCATGTGAGATCGATTACCCAATGAGGGGTAGTGTGGATGTGATGTGGCTTGTGAATTCTTTGGAATTAGATTGATGTTGTTGTTTGATACGCGTATCTACGTAGTATCTATCTACTTCAGTGTATTACTATCATTTTCATTTCATATACTACATGTATACTCACAGAGCGCGTGGTTTAGCTCACACCCCTACAGTTTCTTCTTTCAGGTACTATAGAGGAGGATGCAGATTGGTTTACTGTCCAGTTGATTGAGTCTTGTGCAACGTTAGTGTGATACCACTCAGGTTGAGTGTCGGTATGACTAACCGTTGGGCTATGTATTATATATGTGAGAGATTATTATGGCCGGTTATTAGTATATATTTGTAAATAGACTCAACAAGCATACTTTATGATGTATGTTATGTGAGTGTGAGATTTTGTATATGTCTATAACCTGGAAAATAAATGATTGGTACAGGTGTTTATATATAGTACAGGTTATTAGACAGGTTTTACCATCATGCTTAATAACTAAGGTAGTGAGTGCTGTTGTTGCACCTATGGGATTATATCATGTTTGATTAGTCCAACTTATAATAATTGTTCACAGGTGTATGAAAAACCTAGTCGCATCTTATCCTTAGGAAACTGGGATGGGGCGTGACAATTTCCAATCCAGACCCTAACATTAAATGAAATGTCATGAAATGCATGTTTGGGTCTCACACCCTTAAGGTCGAACCTATGTGAACAATAGTGGTTGACTTCGCAAGAAAAAAATCCCCTATAAATGTTAGGCAACCATCTCACCCTCACTGAGATAGACTAACCTCTAACACTCTACAATAGCTTTTGAAGGCAATTCAAGTCCGTCACACCCAAACCATAGATGAGATAAAAATCATCACTTTATCAAAAATCGTATACTCAACCAATCATAACTTCCATCAAAATTCATGTGTCACAAATTTCACAATTATTTGTGTACAATGATAAAGGAATTAAAATATGCAAGAGCTGATATCAAGAGATCTTTACTTTTGCAATACTCAAATTCTAGGGTTTTCTCAAACTTTTGATTCTTGGACAGAAAAACATGCTCTTGAATGTAAAACATAATTTATTAAAGAATTAAGGTTTATAAATCAAACACAAATGAATATCATAAGGAAATCATGTAACTTTTCAAGAACCAGGGTTGTGAAATTCAAGAACAAGAATGGAGAAAACCTTAAAAATTAATTGCTGAAAATTGTGCATTCATATTCGAACAGATATTTGCATTTGAATGTATCTCTTATTCTATCAGGCCTAAAACTTCTGCGGCTGATCCACGTTTGAATGTAAATTTGCTTCAAATGCACTCTTGAAAAGGTAACCTAGTTAGAAATCTCCTTTTAAAAACTTTAGCTATCTAAGCGCTTCCAGTTTGTTCCATTGACTCAAACCTCATGACCAATCTTTCAACAATGATTCAAATTTAGAAGTACTCTTAAAATAACATTGTCCATCTTTAAATTTTCTACGAGGTTTTACAAGCCCAACATCCAAAGTTTTTGCAATACCACCGGTCGTTGTCTTTGTGTAGAATCAATAAATGCAAGCAATAGCGCACCCAAGTAGATCTGCATAAGCAGGAGGGGGCAGAAGTAGTAGCTTTCCCGAGATGTGTGGGAGGATTTTTGTTGGTGATTTCACGAGGTAGGGTTTTCTCAAGAGATCGTATCAAGAAATCTTTACTTTTGCAGTACTCAAATTCTAGGGTTTTCTCAAACTTTTGATTCTTGGATAGAAAAATATGCTCTTGAATGTAAAACACAATTTATTCAAGAATTAGGGTTTATGAATCAAACACAATGAATATCATAAGGAAATCATGTAACTTTTCAAGAACCAAAATTGTGGAATTCAAGAACAAGAATGGAGAAAACCTTAAAAATTAATAGCTGAAAATTGTGCATTCACATTCGAATGGATGTTTGCATTCGAATGCACTACTCTCAGTATCTCCTATTCTATCAGGCCTAAAACTTCTGCGGTTGATCCACGTTTGAACGTAAATTTGCGTTCAAATGCACTTTGATTTTTTTCCTGAACTTCCAAGGTAGTTTTCACCTAGTTATAAATTGATTCACAAAATTTTTATTGGACCTAAAAACCTTTAAAAACTTGCCTAGCTATCTTTCTCAAGCTTAACCGCTTCCAAAACTAAGTTTGACCCAAAATTCCATAAGCATGAAACTCAAACCTCATGACCAATCTTTCAACAATGATTCAAATTTATTATCATTATTTTTGAAGTACTCTTAAAATAACATTGTCCATCTTTAAATTTTCTACGAGGTTTTACAAGCCCAACATCCAAAGTTTTTGCAATACCACGGTCGTTGCCTTTGTGTAGAATCAATAAATGCAAGCAATAGCGCACCCAAGTAGATCTGCATAAGCAGGAGGGGGCAGAAGTAGTAGCTTTCCCGAGATGTGTGGGAGGATTTTTGTTGGTGATTTCACGAGGTAGGGTTTTCTCAAGAGATCGTATCAAGAAATCTTTACTTTTGCAGTACTCAAATTCTAGGGTTTTCTCAAACTTTTGATTCTTTAATAGAAAAATATGCTCTTGAATGTAAAACATAATTTATTCAAGAATTAGGGTTTATGAATCAAACACAATGAATATCATAAGGAAATCATGAAACTTTTCAAGAACCAAAATTGTGGAATTCAAGAACAAGAATGGAGAAAACCTTAAAAATTAATAGCTGAAAATTGTGCATTCACATTCGAATGGATGTTTGCATTCGAATGCACTACTCTCAGTATCTCCTATTCTATCAGGCCTAAAACTTCTGCGGTTGATCCACGTTTGAACGTAAATTTGCGTTCAAATGCACTTTGATTTTTTTCCTGAACTTCCAAGGTAGTTTTCACCTAGTTATAAATTGATTCACAAAATTTTTATTGGACCTAAAAACCTTTAAAAACTTGCCTAGCTATCTTTCTCAAGCTTAACTGCTTCCAAAACTAAGTTTGACCCGAAAGTCCATAAGCATAAAACTCAAACTTCATGACCAATCTTTCAACAACGATTCAAATTTATTATCATTATTATAGAAGTAATCTTAAAATAACATTTTCCATCTTTAAATTTTCTACGGGGCAGAAGGAGTAGGTTTCTTGAGAGGTGCGGGAGGATTTTCGTTGGTGATTTCCTGAGGTAGGGTTTTCTCAAGAGATCATATTAAGAGATCTTTACTTTTACGGTACTCAAATTCTAGGGCTTTCTCAAACTTTTGATTCTTGGACAAAAAAACATGCTTGATGATGGAATCCAATAATAGTGAGCGAAGAAAGTTGACCGTGATGGCCTACGTTTCTAGGATAAGAACATATCTGGTAGAAAGGAAGGCCACAACATTACAGGCGGCGAACGGATAGTGATTAACCATCATAAGTGTTATTTTATTCTTTTTACTGTTTGGTTAATACATATTATTTGTGATTAAATATATTATATTCATTGATTTTCTACCTTGATAGTTTTCTAGTTAGATTTATTTTGTAAGTAATTTGGTTGATTTAAAGTAATAATGGATAAAACAAGTGAATTAAACACTAGAAGAAGGGTCACATTTCAGAATGAGATAATTGATAAAGATTGGAGGGTCAAAATAAAAAGATTAAGATTTGAAGATAAGGTAGCAATTTAATTTTTATGAGAGTCAAAATTAGTAGAAAACTCATTTAGAGTTGGATTAGCAAAGTATTCTAGAAGATAAGGTTTTGAAACATCTTTTGTATTTTGGTCATAATGTTTTACTTCGATGTCCGATTGGCCTTTTTTTGCGGTGTTGGAAAGAAGACTTCCAGATATACAAAAGTGTATTTCATTAAAATTTCGTGAATCAACATCTAACTATGCAAAAATTGAGATTGAAGTTTGGGCAAATATGGTAACTGCGCTCTCAGGATTTGATGCACGAGTTTTGACCTAAATGTACTACTTTTTTGGCAAGGAATTGTTCAAGGCCAACCCTAGCATCCCTAGTATAAGTATAGACTCTTTCTTTTGAGAGGAAAGAATTCTAGATCCCATCTTCCACATTTTTCTTTATTTCTTTGTCTATTGATTTCTAAATCCCCAAACTATTTCTAGGGATGAATCTTTTAACGAAGCATGATATTTACTTTTGATCCATTTTTCTTTAATTGATTGATTCCTATGTTTAGTAAAGTTTTTGCTCTGTAAAATTTTTTGATTCATTGTGCCACGTGCATCGAATGGTTTAGATTCCCTACAAGTCAAATAACTGGTTTTGTATGATTTGATCAATTAATTAGGATCTTTATGAAAAATAATTGATTTCTTATTTGTGATAAAAGAGATTTTCTTTGTTGGAGATCTTGATTCATAGTTGACTCCGGGCAAAGGGAATACTTTTGATCTAAAATTAAATACTAATTTTTATTTAAATAATTTATCCATTATACTTTTGGATTTGTTTTCAGTATTATCATCACTAAATCTTTCAATTAAGATCACTCCTCAGCTGATTTTTAATTGAGTTCAAAAATTGGATTAGAAATAAATATTGTGTGGACTTGAAAGAGGTTCCCTAAAGATTTAGTATCTCCAATTATTGTTTTAAACCAAAATTTCATTGTTTTATCAAAACCAATTCAATCAAATCCTTTAAAGCAATTTTTCTTTTTATTTTTCTTGTGTTTCAAGTTTTTATCAATTTCATGTAGTTCGACATCAGACTCCCTAGTATTTGTTACTTCGCATAACTTGCACTTGGTGATCAATTACAAAATTGGAGCACAAAAAACATCATTAACATGGTGGAATGTGAGGAGGAAGAGGTCGGAAGGAACTCCCCCAAGAATTCATTCAGTTAGATGAAATTAGTGCTGGCCCAGCCAAGCTTGACGACCTTATTAAGGTCCAGGATCCTCTACTTGAAGTTAACTGATTAACCTTAATTAATATGTAAATTAAAATAATTAAATAAGTACATTCTGTAAGATAAAACAGTTAAAAACTGTTAATTAGGGTTTGTGCATAAATCAAGGTTTTATGTGTGTACTACATGAAATTCAGGGTTTCTATGCGGAATTGCTGGAAATTAAGAGGAACATTCTATTAAAGCTTGAAACAAAAAGGGATACAAGTGTAATTAAAGAATGGAACAACCATGAATACATTGGAAACTCCACCACCTTTCCAATAAACCAGCACCGTTCAGATGGTGGTGGTGGCGTCCGGACAGTGGCTCTAAGCGATTTGAGTTGATCCTCCACCTCCTGCTTCCACTTTTGCCTATAAATATGTGTGACCCTTCGTCTTCTTCAACCGGCTGAGATGGGAGAGCTCAAATGAGAGTTCAAAGGAGAGGAATAAGGAGAAGAGAGAAAGTCATAAAAAAATTCAAGATCCGGTCCGACCTATTCTCCAGCTAGAATTCTGTATTTCTACATTTCTGTTACGCCTTTTTACTTGGAGAATTGAACTACCGCCACCTTTGTGTCTTAACTGATATTAAGGGTGGTTGTATTTCAGTTATTCATTGGAAAAGGAGTGTTAGTTTATGTATTTTATTTAATATTGTAATGAGAATTACCCACACTTCTTGCTTGTTTATAGCAATGGAACGTGAGTAGTTTACTTATACCCTTCAGTGAGGGGTGAACATATGTATATTATTGGTTAAGTTATGAAAATGCTGATGTTTTTATTATGCTCTATTAATATATATCTATTATATGCTCACGGTTATGAACACCGAGTGATACTTAATATTCTATACAATACTATCTATTATTATGTACTTCATGCATGATACAGTGATGTACGTAATTGGGTGTTACGTAAAAGTCGATTGATTGGTTATAGACAGGTTAAGTCTCGGCATATCCAATGCTTTCAGTTCACTACGTAGCCTAGAATTATGTCATCAGTGAATCATCAACCTACTGGTGGAATATCTAAAGTGTTCCATTTGAATGGCTTGAACTTCTAGTGCATTGAGGATATTTAACTATTGCATGGTACAATTGTTAGATTAATAACCTAAGTGAACCTCCTAAATGGCTTGACCTTCTGGATTACTAGGGTTTTGTAACTGATACAAGATATAAAAATTGTCAGATTAATAGCCTAAGTGATTCTCCTAAATGGCTTGACCTTCTAGATTACTAGGGTTGTTTAACTGATACATAATATAATATTGTCAATTGAGTAATTCAAGTGATCCTCATGAATGGCTTCACCTTCTAGGTTACTTGGATTAGTTAATTGACACATATACCACCAACTAATTTAAGAAGTTGTTGTGTTATGATTTATATAAATCAGACCTACCGGTTGACTTTCCCGTGACCTGGAAGTTAATTGTTGTAAGGTGACTTTTCTAGTGTTTAACCAATATAAAGCATATGAGATCCTTAAACTGAAGGGTACCTTTAATATTATTCTCTTCTAAAAGTATACTTACATATTTAAATTACTTAAACTAGTTATCCATCTAAGCTCACATCACAAGCTATCCTATGTCACACTGCTTTAACAATAACTTCACTGTTCATATTTTGAATTCTAATTAGTAAAACTCCTCGTGGGATCGATCTTGGACTTAAACTGAGAAAAGTAAAATTCGACCACTTATACTTGGGTGTATGATGTAAAACAGGTCATGAGACAGGTCGAATCAAGTTTTTGGCGCCGTTCCCGGGGAGTTACAATAAATTGAAATTGAATAAGGAAGTTGTTTACTTTTGTTATATGTTTATAGATTTTTTGTTTTCTTTTTTTTTAAATGGTTTATGTCTATTCATTCATCAGTAGGTTCTATAAATCAGTTATCTCCTTCGTCTTCATCATCTACATCTGCACAAACATCATTTGAAATAAGTATGGCTCAAAACATACCTAGGGAACAAGATTCTAGAGAGCAATAAATTGTTCAAAATATCCGACCATTAAGAGAATATTTACATCCTACACGAACTAATGTCCCATCATGTTTTTCTTTTCCAACAGATGCTCCAAATATTAATATTAAGCCAGGGACAATACAATTATTACCACTGTTCCATGGTTTGAAAACTGAAAACCCTTATGTGCATATGAAATAATTTGAAGAAGTTTGTGGAACTTTGCAAGATAATTCTTAAATGGCTCGATTAAAAGTTTTTCTTTTTTCTTTGAAAGATAAAGATAAACTATGGCTTAGCTCTTTAAGAGCTAATTCTATTACAAGCTAACAAGCGATTTTTGAGAATTTTAATCAACAAGCCTTGTATGATGCTCATTTTCTCTCCAAAACCATCATTCTTGAAAGGCCAGTAATTTTTGAAGATTTTGAAAATATAGGAGTTAGACAAATTCTTACTGTGTGTGGATGGCTAGATTATGTTAGGTTTATTGTTCCTGCCTATGACTATTTGGTCCATGAATTTTATAGTGATGTAGAAATTACTGTGGAAAGACAACTTTGTATGTTTGTTTGGGGTATAATTTTCCAAGTTACACCGGCTACTATAGCCGAATTTTTTAGCCATGCAAAGACCACCCAACCTGCAATATCCTTACACTCAATTGTCTGATTTAACTGACGTAGGGATAGAGTTAACACGTAATCCATATTTTTTTTGGGGAAGACCAAATAAATACATAAAACAAGGGAATTCGACAGACAAGTACCGAATTTTGAATTTCATAACAGTAAACAATTTGTTACCCCGAGCCCAAAAAAATTAGACTTCTACTGAGCAGGCCTATTTCTTATATGCCTTTGGAATGAGACACACAATTGATCTTCCAAACCTTATCATGGATCGAATGTTGCGTACTGTGGACAAAAAGAAACCCTCACTCCCATATGCTATATTAGTTTCTTAGTTATGCAGGGACAAGGGAGTGATTGCAGATCCCACACGAAAAATAGTGGAGCATTTTGCACCGTTAGATAAGACTTCTTTGAAGAAAAGCCATGGAGTTCAGCCTGAGGAACAACCCAAAGCACCACCTCCACCACAAAGAGCCATTCCAAGTATCTGAAGAATTTTTTTTGCCAGAACAACCTCCACCACAAGAAGATCAGCCATACATACCAGTGGGTGACAAGACCGATAGACAGATTCTACTAGGATTGGAAACCACTGTTACACAGCTTTGGACTAGAATCACTCAAATAAATCAACCCATAGCTGATTATGAACAGAATCAAGCTGAGATTTTGAGGCTACTTTGAGAGAGTTTTGGTGAAGGACCATTTACTTCTTAAACACTAGAGATTCTATAAAAGCTTTGCTATCTTTCACTCATCCTTTATTTATGCACTTTAATTTACTTTATGTTTTGAACTTGTTTTTAGTTTTATACTTGTTTATGTTAGTTAATATGGAGCTTATGTTTTTAAGTTAGGAGGATTATTTCATATAATTCACAGTTGAATTAGGTTATTATTCCCATGCTTTGCAAGGACAAGCTTAATTTAATCATGCAGGTTTTTCATATTTTAGTTGTATATTATCTTAATATTTTTGTTTAAACTTATTCTTATGAGCACAAATAGATTTCTTTATTTTAGAAACCTTGTGAAATATTACACTCTTTGCATATATAGTGGAGATGTAAAACCAATTGTAAAATTTGAGCCAATCTTTCTTGGAGAGATATTCTACATCTACTCAAATAAGAATCTTCAATTCAGTGGTAAATTTTTTTTGAATAATCTCATTAATTTTGTTTTGATTTGCACTCATTAGATTGTATTGTTAGCATTATCCTTGAAATTTTTATTTAGAAATTATGCAGGTGTATGATTTTTGGAAAATGATCTTAGGTCATTTTTGATTAATTTTAAGCCTTAACCATTCCTTTCACAAAATTATATCCTTAGTTAGCCATGATTGAGCCTAAAAGAATATAAATTCTTGTCATGAAACCCGAAACAATACCCAAGCCACATGAAAATAGATATTAAACCTACCTTTACTATCTAATTTTTTTGCACCTTATTCTAAATCAATATGATACAAAAAAAAAACAGAAAAAGAAGAAAAGGTAGAAAGGAGCAAGGAAAAGAAAAGGGTGATTACTGTTCAAAGAAAAAAAATCTGTGAAAAAAAAAAGCCAAGAAAGTGAAAATGGAAGAAATGGAATAAAAGAATGTGTAAAGATGGGAAGATGTGTGCCACATTATGAAGAAAGGATAGCTTTTGAATCTCATTAACATCATTTCTTAAAGCCTGAACTCATGGCCACATTACAACCCTAAGACAGTCCTTTTTTATTCCAGAAATCATGCATCTGTATTAATCCTATTAATCCAAAAAGGGGAAATGTTGATAATAAGTCTAATGTAGTATTAATATCCTTCCATGAGATTATGTCAAATTTTAATTCTTTTCAAATAACCGTTCGTTTATATTACATGTGATATTATTTGTTTTGTTAATAATATTTTAATCACATGTAATTGTTGAGTGAATAGTCACTATAACATAAATGTATTCTTTGCTGAGTGTATTCTAGGAGAGGATTGACATCAAGACTACCATAAAAAATGGTAATATTTCTTGAGTGATTTTTGAAATAAAGAAATCACTACACACACACACACACAAGTTTTTATAAAAATATATGGATAATGTTACAACTAACGTGTGTTATTCTTATAATGATCAAAAAAAGGAAGTATTCTAGTAATGCAGAGGAATATTGATTTAATTTTATTTGTGAAAAATATGAATTATGAACTCCTAACTACAAAATTTTATAGGTAGTCATCCACTAGGGATCACCTAGAGGTTTAACGACTTGTTGCATATGCTAAATGCAATTGTGAAAAATCTACGAAGTGATTTTACTCTATTTGTATTTTATTTTCATTTTGTTAATAGTTTTTACTAGGGACTAGTAAAGTTTAGGTTGGGGAGTGTGATTAAACTTAATTAATATGTAAATTAAAATAATTAAATAAGTACATTCTGTAAGATAAAACAGTTAAATACCGTTAATTAGGGTTTGTGCGTAAATCAGGGTTTTATGTGTGTACTGTCTGAAATTTCAGGGTTTCTATGCGGAATTGCTGAAAATTAGGAGGAACATTCTGTTAAAGCTTGAAACAACAAGGGATACAAGTGTAATTAAAGAATGGAATGACCAAGAATATTGTGGAAACTCCACCACCTTTCCAACAATCTAGCACCGTCCGGACGGTGGTGGTGGCGTCTGGATGGTGGCTCTAGGCGATTTGAGTTGATCCTCCACCTCCTGCTTCCACTTTTGCCTTTTTACTTGATCCGGTCCGACCTATTCTCTAGCCAGAATTCTGTACTTCTACATTTCTGTTACGACTTTTTACTTGGAGAATTGAACTGCCGCCACATTTGTGTCTTAACTGATATTAAGGGTGGTTATATTTCAATTATTCATAGGAAAAAGAGTGTTAGTGTCTGTATTTTATTTAATATTGTAATGAGAATTACCCAAACTTCTTGCTTGTTTATAGCAATGGTGCGTGAGTAGTTTACTTATACCCTTCGGTGATGGGTGAACATATGTATATTATTGGTTAAGTTATGGAAATGGTGATATTTTTATTATGCTCTATTAATATATATCTATTATATGCTCACGATTATGAACACCGAGCGATGCTTAATATTCTATATCATACTATCTACTATTATGTACTTCATGCATGATACGGTGATGTACATAATTGGTTCTTACGTAAAAGTTGATTGATTGGTTATAGACGGGTTAAGTCTCGACATATCCAATGCTTTCAGTTCACTACGTAGCCCAGAATTATGTCATCCGTGAATCATCAACATACAAGTGGAATATCTAAAGTGTTCCATTTGAATGGCTTGACCTTCTAGTGCACTGAGGATATTTAATTGTTGCATGGTACAATTGTCAGATTAATAACCTAAGAGATCCTCCTGAATGACTTGACCTTCTGGATTACTAGGGTTGTTTAACTGATACAGGATATAAAAATTGTCAGATTAATAACCCAAGTGATCCTCCTGAATGACTTGACCTTCTGGATTACTAAGGTTGTTTAACTGATACATAATATAATATTGCCAATTGAGTAATTCAAGTGATCCTCATGAATGACTTGACTTTTTGGGTTATTTGGATTAGTTAATTATCACATATACCACCAGCTAACCTAAGAAGTTGTTGTATTATGGTTTATATACATCAGACATACCGGTTGACTTTCCAGTGACCTGAAAGTTAATTGTTGTAAGGTGGCATTTCTAGTACTTAAACAACATAAAGCATATGGGATCCTTAAACTGAAGGGTACCTTTAATATTATTGTCTTCTAAAAGTATACTTACATATTTAAATTACTTAAACTAGTTATCAATCTAAGCTCACATCACAAGTTATCCTATGTTACACTGCTTTAACAATAACTTCACTGTTCGTATTTTGAATTCTAATTAGTAAAACTCCTCGTGGAATCAATCTTGGACTTAAACCGAGAAAACTACAATTCAACCACTTATAATTGGGTGTATGATGTAAAGAAGATCACGAGACAGGTCAAATCATTAACCTTGGAGGTTCAAAGGAGTACAGATCAACATTCATCAGCAAACTGCTAGATCCAAATTTTAAAGTACGGATCATACAACTGTTAATAGAATACTGGGATTGTTTCACCTGGGGCTACGAAGAGATGCCAGGATTAGATCCTGCCTTAGTGGAGAATCGATTACCTATATAGGATGCATACAAGCTGATTAAATAGGCCCCGAGGTTGATGTCCCAAGAAGTAACCCTCCTAGCAAAAGAAGAGATAGTGTCTCTCATAGGCCATGTGCATCCAGGTGGCTTGTTACGTGGAATAGGTGTCTAACATCGTGTCAGTAAAGAAGAAGAAGAATGGCAAAATTATGATATGTTGCAACTATCGTGACCTTAACATAGCAACCTCGAAAGATGAATATGTCATGCCATTGTCCGGTCAGCTAGTAGATGTCGTAGCCATGAATGTCATCATGTCGTTAATGGACACAATGCAGGATACTCTCAAATATTCATTGTCGAGTAAGACCAGCACAAAACTTGTAACGCTCCAAAATCCATCTTGGACGACATTATTATTTAAAATCGTTCACATCATGAGAGCAATTAATAAAGTCCATAAATAAGGCAAATTCCATTCATCGTACATAATATCTACAACATTATCCAAAAAAATATGCCAAACCATGGCATCTACATCCAAAAAGAATATGTCAAACTATGACATTTACATCTCAAAATCAAACTTAATCTTGCAGCGGAATAAACAAAATAACATCTATCCATTGTATCAAAATGCATCTCCTAGTCTAGGACATGGAGAGATCAACTCTAGACATCTCTCTCGGGATCCATGCTTCCATTCAATTGCGCTTCCCAAGCTACCTGCTCATCAATTCCGAGCTATTCATCTAAACCGACATCTGAGAATAAATAGTATTTGTAAGGGTGAGCACTAAGCTCTGTAGCAACATCCTCCCAAACTTGAACAAGGTTTAGAAAACATATAAACAGTTCGGTCTCACTTTCCAAAATATCATATATAACTTTTGAAGAAAAACAGGGATATTTCAATCGATCGCAAGTTTACACAATAACAATAAGTTAAATGAAAGGAATAAACATGTGAAGGAATCAATTAATCATTCAATAGCATCATCCCATATACTCATGTATGTTGGTTGCTTCCCATGAATCTACATGATGATTCTACCCCGTTCATCCATCATAACCACACAAACCAATTTAGGAAGGGCGTATACCGTCTCCCATGGCATTGACGAATCCATCCAAGGAAAGGTATACCATCCCTCAGCCTTGAACTTACGTGAACAATAGTGGTTTCTCTCACAAACAACAATCCACTACAAGTGTTAGAAAATCATCTCACCCCCACTGGGATAGACTAACCTCTAACACTCTATGGTAGTTCTCGAATGTAATTCAAGCCCATCGCAACAAACCATACAAGAGATGCAATACCAACCATTTTCCCAAATCACAAGTAAATTCAAAACCCCCAATTTCATAAGTATTTTTCCAACTTAACAATTCAATAAAATAAGCAAGAGATCATCAAAAGATAGGCTTTTATTATTCCAAGAAAAACACTAAAGTTTTTGAATCAATAACAAGAGGATATCTAGAAGAAAAATCAATTTTTCCCAAAGTTAGGTTTTTACATCAAGCACATGAATTTCTAGGGTTATAAAACCCTAAATTCTTTCAAAACATGGTAAGGTTTGCAAGAACATCAAAAATCAAGGATTCCATAACAAATATATATGATTAAGAGTCAAAATATATGTATATATAAGCCCTAGCCTCAATGAATAAGAGTGGAAGAAAACCCTCCTACCTTGCTTCCTTAGTTTTGAGAGAAGAAGATGAAGATCTGATCTTTCCCAACTTGAATCAACCCTTGAATCTCTTATTTTTCCCCTTCTTTCTTCCTCTCTAAGCCCCTCTAGGGTTAGAAATGTTGAAATAGGGCTTAAGGAGGTGTCCTTATGTATTTATAAGAAGTCAAATGGTCCCCTATGCGCGAATCTGAAAGTCAGAATTCGTAGCTCACGTTTGAATTTCATTCGCATTTGAACATCCTTTGCTCCTAGTACTTTTGTTTTTCCATCAGACAAAAAGTACTGGAATGCACTGTCGTTTGAACGGAATTTCACGTTCGAATGTGGGTCGTTCGAACGTCATTTCATGTTCGAACGGACTTCCAGTTTCTGCTGAAATTTCCAATGAAGTTGTGGACTATTTAGAGGTCGATTTAGAAACTTTTCATGAAACACACTTTTGTATCCCTAGAAGTCTACTATTTACTTTCAAAATTTCAGATCAAATGGACATCAGAATAAAAAGTTATGATACAAACACTAGACAGTGTCCAAAATCCTTTCTACCAAATTTTGTCTAAAATGTGTTTTCACTCCGGAATACTTCCAAACTTCTACAACATGTCCTATTACCTCAACTAACATTTTTATTTCTACTCTTAAAATCCACATAGTTCATGCATACATTATCACATATATTAGCATTTTAAAAATAATTACATTGCTATACTAAGATAAGCATGTAGGGGTTTACAAAACTACCTTCTGATGTCCTGGATCAATAGGGACATTTGAATGGAAGGTCATGCCATTTAGAATGAAGAATGTAGGACAACATACTAGAGAACCATGGACACCATCTTCTATGACATGATCAGCAAGATTATAGAAGTGTACATTAATGAATTTATTGTCAAGACCCAAGATATGGAAAAACACCTTAGCGATCTGAGAGCTGCCTTTGAAAGGATGTGCATTCATCAGTTGAGGATGAATTTGAACTGTGCATACGAGGTAACAACAGGGAATTTTCTATGATTTTTGGCACACAAGAAGGGAATTAAGTTTGACAAGAATAAGGCAAAGGCCATATAGAGGCCACGCCTCGTAGGACCAAGAATTTGCCGCAGCATGCGGTCAAACGCCAAGCATTGACCGATTTCCTGGCAAACCACCCTTGCATAGAGGTAGAGCAAGATATAATGGATTCACTTGGTTTTTCAAGGGTACCCCTGGTGTCTCTTATGCCATGGAAACTAAAATTTAATGGATCATGGACACGAGAGTCCGTAGAGGCCAGGGTGATTATAGAATCCCATTACAATCGAAAATAAATACACAAAGTCCTTCCCCAAGGGATAGTTGAAACACTACCACTCTTATTACCAGCTAGTGCACAAAAGTGAGGGAGGTTCAACCCTCCAAATAGAAAGGATATACAGAAATGCAGAAGCAGAGAAAATTCTGGCTGAGAAGTGATTAGAGTAGGGCTTCTCTAGCTCTTGACTGAAATACTCCCTGAAGTCTTTCTTTCTCTCTTCCCTTCTCTCCTTTCTCTCTTCTCTTTCACTGAACTAAACTCTAGTGAATCCCCTGAAAAATGGCTAAAATGGGCAAATTATAGGCACCGAAAAGAGGGGGTAAGGCGACAGACACCCACGTTGAACAATAGGAGGATTTTGTTGCAAAAATGAACCAATGGGAGAATAAAGATAAGTGAGCCAGTTTAAGCACTATCCAGACGGCACCACCATCATCCGGACTGTGGGGATTCTCTGGATTTCATGCTTGGCAACCACCCTTGTTTGACTATTTGACTTCTTAATTATACTTGCCTCATTTGCTCAATTCAGCCTCTGCTCTTTGATCCTCTCAAACTTTCGTATCTATGCTTGAAACCCTACAAAATATACAAATTACAAATTAACCTAAATATTTTATAAATTAATCACTTTAACCTAATTTATGCACACAATTAACCCTAAACCCTAATTCATTTACACACTATTTAGGTTTAATCACCTACTCCACATTCCTATTTGGATACCTTAGAAACTAAATGATATAAAACGCCCTTGAATGAAAAATATTCAACTTGAAATCAAGAAAATTACTATGTGTATTTAAATTGATTGAATTAATTTTGAAAGAATTACATTCACGTTGATTGTAGTGATTCCAAGAATTACCTGTGTCAAGTCTTAGTTGTCTACGGATAAGCAAGACAATATACACATCACCCGTGTTTTCAATTACCCATTCACGGATGAGAATCCTTCATCTGATCATACCAAAGATTAACTACTCAAACATAATAAAAGAGAAATTAAAAGCAATTAAATAAGACATGGTAATTTAAAGCAAATAAATAAAACTTATATTGAAATTGGAATTTACAGAATACTTTGAATTAAAACCAAAATTGAAAGCAATTACAATAAAAGAAATAGAAATACCATAATGTTCAACGAAATTGAAAACTATAAAGTAAATAATGGAACCTTGTACTTGCAAACTAAAACTAAATAAACGAACAATGAAGAAGGAGGAGTATCACCCCTGGAGAACGTCCATGGAGGAAACCATCTCCTACAAGTCCCCTATGCGTTGTTATTTATAGGAAAAATAAGGAGAGAGAGAGAGGGAGATAGAGAAACAGTTGATTTTCTAGACATCATCTTTCCTTCTACGTCTATCACTTATTCCTTGAAAATCTCCGAAAATATCTACAAAGATGTGGCTAGTTAAAATCCCTTCCCTATCTTGTCTCTTTCTCTTCCTATAAAGTCTTTGTAGATCTTAGGAGATATCTTTGAAGATTCAGTCAGTTAACGGTTGGAAAGACGAGTCCTCGCCGAATTCTAACACTGATGAACTTGTAGGAAGCACTATTAGACCTACAAGTAGAACTGTTCTCCGTCTCTGACGAACTAATAGCTCTTTATAAATACTGGTAGAACAAACTTCTGTTTAAGACCTACCATTAGAACAGTATTATCCTACCAGTAGCTAAGGTCTCTATTTCAATTCTACCGGTATGAATCAACTATTATTGGTAGAACCTCATTTTGCTCACTGTTGAACCGGTGGAAAACCAACAGATAGCACTAGCATTTTCCTCAATTATGCTTGCAATGCTCTCTGTTCCATCCCGGACTCACCCAACTTACTTTCAAAATTCTATGAGGCATTAAAATGAATGTAAAATCTCGTCTTTGCATCGATTTTCCTACAAACACCAAAATTCCCTTTAAAACACAAAATTAAACTCAAACTAAATATATAATTAATAAATAAAGCTAAAATGAATGGTTTGAGATATAAAATCATGCAATTATGTACTCATCGGAGCCTATATAATCCATCTCCAGACCCATTGTTTTGTCCTTATTCTGACTTTTCCTTCTTCTTCTTATTTTTCTACAATGGAGGTTCCTTGTGTTGTGGCTTTTGAAGCGGCTCTTTCACAAGTGCAAGTTACTCAATACACTCTTCATACCTTTAGCTCAATCTCTGATTCTTCTTCATCAACAAAGACGCTGCTTGGGCCAGCATTCAAGGAGATATCTCTAGACGAGTTTCAACGCATTTACCCTGACTTTCATATGTCTCTAATTTTTAACTTCGACAAGTCTCTTCAGTGGACAAACTGGCTCAGTAACAATCCTGTTCGTGCATGGAAAACCCCTACCCCTGATTGGATATGATGGGTTGCTTGTGTTAAGGTAGCCAGTGGTACTCTATGGCATCGTCTTGGTATTCATGATGCTATAGAGCTCAACATTATTACGATGCCCATTAACAAGCCACTGCTTGGCGCCGCTCTCTTGTTTGGCAAATAATGCATTTCATTTCTGTTTTGGCTTGATAGACCCAATGGTCTATGATATATCTACTCTTTTAGTCCTTCCTCCATTCGAGGTTGAGGCTAACGCTCTGCTTGCACATACTAAATCAATCTACATATTTCTACTTGATATGCATAACAAGTCATTCACTACCTATTCTTTTTTCCTTCTGACCTTTTGTGGTCGTGATGGCTCTCTTGTGTTAGGTCAAGAACATATTTCGTTCTTGCTTTATTGGATTAACCAGTTATTTTTTTGTACTCTGTCTTACAAGGTGATTAAGGAATATATTCCACTGGCTATCTTCCTGGCCATGGGAGCCTCATATGCTCTTGCCCCTATCATGTTTGCCCACCTCTATCGCGGGATGTGGGAGACAGTGGCGTCAAACATGTCATTCACTATGGCCATCTATTTACCACAACCCATTCTTGAGAACAGTCATTCGCTAATTATTTTTCTTATTTGTATAACTTAAACGGATCATAGCCAGTTTGAATGCCATTTGCCCTGAACTGAGGTCTAGAATGGTTTTTGTAAAGCATGTGGAAGCCCCTGCTTATGCCTCCACTTACCATGAGGACACCTAGTTCTCCTATCTTCACCCTCGAGACCTGAATTACGGCCTAGGGAAGTCTCATGGCACCAATGTCCACTGCGACGTAGAGATTTACATGCCTCAACAGTTTGCTTGCCAATTCGGCCTAGTATAACAAATTCCTTACCCTTTTGCTCGCACTCTCAATATCAGTCGTTGCTACTCTCTTACCCATCATTCCATTTCAATGGCCTCTTTCACCGAGTCATTCGATGTTTCAAAGTTTGTAAGGGCTTGGTGGAAGTGATACATTTCTTAGCAATTTGATTTTGACATGGCCACTATTCTTAACCACATAAACTTCTCATTATGATTTCAGTCATCTTATAGGCCCGACCCGGTTAGGAATTCCCTTTTTGCTATTATTACTCCTTAAGAAGTCGACCTTGATCTCGCAACCTTTACAAATCTAGCTTCCTCAACTATTTCCACTTCTCCAACATGGTCTCATCATAAGGACAAGCGACGACATTTTTTCGTAACTCCTTCCTCGTTTGTTTCTCATGCCCAAGTTGATGAGGGACAGGATATTGAAGATGATACTACCCTAGTGCGATGTGTTTGTCAGCGTGATGGCACTCCTCCTTCTACGACCCTCTCAGTCAGTGCAAGGCCCTCTCAAGATGCCATCTTTGAAAGTTTTGAACCCCTCGGCCCAACCACCATTCCCATTTCTATGGCCCCTTCTGTGGTCGTAGCTGGTTTAGTTCCGCCAGCACTCTTTTTCAATGATGTGGCCGATAATTTTGAAGTAATGGACCTTGAGAATGAAGAGCGTCTATCACCCAGTCAAGAAATTCCCATTTCCCCAGCAGGCCAACATGCTCCTAGGTCACTAAGACTGTCCAGGTCATGGCCCCAACATAGGCCACTGCTACATTCTCGATCTCTCTTCCTTTACATGATGCCGACTTACCTTTTATCCTAGCTTATTTGAAGGCTCAGCTTTCCTCTAGTCCTGTCTCCTTTTAGCAATCAAGGCTAGTTCTAGACAATGAGTTTGAAGGCCATCGAGGGACTGCAATAATAGTCCTCGCTAGCCACCCTGTTGTTTTGGTTGAAATGAACCTTCTTGAGGAAAGGCTTTGCTCAATCAGAGCCCTCTCTATCTCTCCCTTCTTCTTTTAAGAAGGCTGCCAAGTGTTGGTCTACCTAGCAGATGAACTTTTGGCCCTTCTTCTAAAAGCAGGGACACTGTATCAATAGTGCCAAGATTGCATTGCCATCATCCATGACCAACAAGCGGCTAGTCAACTTGAATCGACACATCCATATTTGCTCCAGCTATTTGAACCATTTTGACTCTCTTCCTCAAAGGCTGGTTGAGATAGACTGCAAGATCGCCGAGCTAGAGACCCAACGGGAAGCACTCTTAGAGGAATCTACATCTTACCAATAGTGTTTGGAAGAACTTAAGGCAGCTGTGGTGGATGCCGCGACCTTTGTGGATGTTGGCTCAGCCCTTGTTGAGTATGCTTCGACCGAGTTACAGGATGTGAATAGGTCACTTTACTAATTAGAAGTTTATTTTTTCAATCTTGTACAGTTTCAAAAGAGATGATAAATGAAAAAATAAAGATGGACTTTTTTGCTCTTTAATTTTTAGTTATATCTTTTTGTTCATTTCCTTTGTGATGGTTGACATGACTGTGAACTAAATTAATTGTCATTCCCATCACGTTTCTATCGTTTGATCTGTGTGCATGGATTTAGGCCCTTGAACTTCTATTTAGAGTGATGCTTCATTGTCCAAATTAAACCTTCATAAATGTTGACTGTTTCTAAGGCAAGGCCATTAAAGCATTTACCTCTTCTATGGCTTATAAATACTCATGAAGCACTTAGCCTTTTCTGAACAAGCCAAACCCTTCAAGAATACCCTTTTCCCTGTGGAACACTACTATTCTTTCTGAAACCTCCTGACCTAGAAGCGAGAAATCTGGAAATTGACTTTGTTAGTTTCCAACTTCTTTTCTCCTTTGGTCTTAACCAAAGTCTTTACTCTATATTTTCCCTTCGTATATATAGTTGGCTTTACCAACTTACTGCATGTTCCTTCTTCGGATGGATACCTCTTTTCAACTCCATCATTGGGTAATTTTGTAGATCCTTGTCTTAGGATTAAGGCAACATGGGTTGACAACATGCACTTGTTGAAGTTGGAAGAAGATACTACATCTGGCTTCCAGTGCATTTGGCAACCATGTTCTATCTTATTATTTTGATCTTCAAATTGGCTTTAAGATGACTTTCCATAGTATCCTTCTCGAAAAAGGAAGTGGAGGTTGAGGAAAGTTTGCATGCTCGGGGAGACTCTAATCATAAAATACTCGTGTGAGAGGTCTATACTCTACCTCTTGCAACCAAGCTTTCTCCTTCACTTATGCTCCTTTTTGTCTACATAACTGGAAGTTGCCAACTTCAAACTTAGGACAACAAGTTTTCAGAAGCATGCTACTCTAACGCCATTTCAATGAATAAAATTTACATTGTTATTCATTATTTTCCATATTTTCGTTGCATTTTTATAACTATTAAATGGTAGAATAACTTCTTTGTTGGCCTTCGGCCTGCCCTAGGCTGCTGGCTGTGACCTCTTACTTTAAAGCTCTCACTAACGTTCTGCGGCCTCCTAGGTCGTCGGTCTGTAGGCCTTTAGGAACTGCCCATTGATGGAATGATGATGGCGATCTCCATCCAAGTCTCTTAAGTGGTAGATGTCTCCTTTCTTGAATTTGAAGATATCAAATGGTCCTTCCCAGTTAGCCAACCATTTACGCCCCAGTAGCTCTTAGCTTTAGCTTTTGTACTTATTCCAAGCCTTCAAGCTCAATCATCATTGCTTCATTGTATTCAGCTGGACTTAACCTATTCTGGAAAGCCACTCACAACGAATCCTTTAACTTCACTCCCTACAAAGATTGCTCCTTGATCAGCCACTATGTGCTGGGGAAGCCCAAAATGGTGCACAATGTTTTTCTTTTTCATTCGTATAATATCGGCCTGATTGATCGTCCTCATTGGAATGGAGTCTACCAACTTTGTATAATAGTTAGTGGCCAAAATGGTAAAAGAATGTTGCCTTGTGGATGGAGGAAATATTTTACCTATCAAATATATGACCCAGGCACTAAATGACCATGGCTTTATTATGGGTTGTATCTCTATTGCCAGCGTCCTCTGAATAGCCCATGGCGCTGGCATACTTGACAACCCCTTGCATATTCAATGTAGTCCTTCTAGGTACTTGACCAGTAATAGCCATATCTTCTAATTAGTCATCGCATCTTAATCCTATCTTGATGCGCACTGCTTGGATGGTTTTTCCTAATCTCCAAACATGAACCCGAACTATGTGTGTATGGCTTATAGAAGTTGGTGAGTGTCACTCTCCCTCGGGTTCTATGCAAAAAATGGGGAAAACTATGTGTGTGAACAAAAATGTGTGTGTAAAAGTTCTCCCCAAGTGAAGAGAGACTTGCAAAGTTGTGGTTTACTTAGAATGAGTATTCCAAGATTTTATCCTCAAGGAAGGAAAGGTCAAGTGTTTTCAAAAGTGATTTGTCAAAGGAAAAAATGAAAATTATTGTAATTTGAGGTTTGGTGATTTGTGTTTTGAGAAATATGCAAGTAAAAAGAGGGTTGGCTAATCCATAGAGTTCATTCCAATGGGTATGCCAAATCAACTCATTTCATTCAACTAATGGTGTTTCAATATTTGATTGATTCATAGGAAGTGAGGGACTAATGTGGTTGTGTTGGGCAAAAGCATACCCCGTGACAAGTCTGCAGTGTGTATCAAGAGCCCACAACCAGGTCCGCACTCAACCTAGTCAAACCAAACACTTTACACTACGAAGGAGAATGAAAAAGAGTTAATTTCACATACCAAAGAGGAAATCCCTCTTGGATTAGCCAACTAAAGATTTTACTATGCATGGTAAAGGAAAGAACAAACATGAAAGAGAAAAACATGGTAATGAAATCAATCATGAACTTGCATTAATGTAAGGAGAAGTTCAAACTACAAAAGAAGTAGCATTCATACACAAAATGTAAAGCTTAAAGAGAAAATACCCAAATAAAAGCAATAGAACTAGTAAACCCTAGCTAAAATCAATACAACTTGAAATAAATGAGATTAAAGTGTTAGAAAGAAAGATTACATGTAGATTCAAGCTTATAAGAATGAAAATGGTGAAGGAAAAACAAGAACCCTAACTTTCTCTCTCTACACCACTCTTGTGCTTAGGTAGTTTCCTTCTCTTTCTAAAAGCTTGATCTATGAAAATATATGTAGGAAGACTTATATTTTAGTCCATCCCCCTCTCTCTACCCTTGAGTGTGCTCAGATAGGTTGCTTGTGGGCAGAGGTTGTCCAAAAAAGCTTCCAAAGTTACTCAAAAGGCATGGACCCTTTCCTTTTCCAACCATTCCCTCTCTCTTCCTTGGCCACCCACTCTCTCATGCTTCAAATCTGAATATAGGGGTTAGGAGATCATCTTGGAGTGTTAAAAATGTCAGAGCATGGTTTAGAGGACAAAAGGTGGGCCCCCGTGGTTGGTGGAGTCGTGTTGGGACGTGTCTGGGCTTTCTAGGCAAGTTTTACTGGTAGAACGTAGGACTTCTACTGGTAGAAAACTTCTAGTAGAATCTTCTACCGGTAGGTTTTGCATGTCTTCTACTAGTAGGTCTTGAATGTCTTCTACCCATAAGTTTTGCATGTCTTCTACTGATAGGTCCTTTCGTAAATTTGTCATAAATTTTGATCCCACTGTCCTGTTAAGCTTAAATTTTTACTCAAGACAGAGGACATCTAGATCTACAACTTTCATGTTTTTCACTTTTTCATATTCAAATTGGATAATAGTCAAAAATAGATAATACCGAGGTACTGATACCAAATGGTGTGGGTGCCTGTACCTATGTTACTAGGTACCAATACCTTCTTGATTTCTTTCACTTTTGAGCCTTCAAATCTTCATGTAATGTGTTCATCTCTTCACCACTCATCCACACTTAGTTACAGTGTTTTGAAAGCCATCAATTACTCTATGATTACCTGTAATATCAAAATTTTCACATTATTCACAAATTCGACGAACTCTAAGTAATTAAATGCAAAGTTGAGTTAAAATGCATGTAATGAGGCCGTAAAATATGCAATATTAAGCGCTCATCACACCCCCCAACTTAAGTTATACTAGTCCCTAGCAAAATAAATGTAAAAATTAGGCAAACAAAAATAAACCTATACTAATTCCGCTATTGCATTTACCATATGCAACAAGCCTTTAAACCCCTAAATAATCCCTAGTGGTCGAGTTTTGTCTCGTGAAGATTTTCAGTGAAGGTACCTACAAACTTCTTTTCCTCATATCCAACATTTGAAACATATGTCTTTATCCTAACTAGCACTGGGATATCAAAAATAGCTTTGTCCAATGCACCCAAACTAATCACACATGAATCACATCATAGCCTTAAATGTTATTCAAGAGTATCCACCTACACATTTCATTTGGAAACTCGTGTGTGTGTGTGAAATGAATATGTAATTTAAAACTTTACTCAACAGAATCCACATGAATTTACCTATCCAAATTCAGCTTTGATGCAATTCTCACAAAGCGTTTCTCTAAAAAATAAATAACTCTATGATTATCCTGGCATGCTTTCCATGTGTATATGTGAGATAGAATCTTGTGCACAAAACAAAATGCTCACATATAATCCAAAAATGATGTGCATGCATGCATAACAATTGAAACAACCTTGGCATAATCTCATGAATGGAATGTAAGGGCACTGCTTGGTGTTTTCCGTTGCATTCCCTAACCTCTTAACATCATTCCTCAATGTGTATGGCTTATAGGAATGGGGGAGTGTCACTCTCCCTCGGAATGATGGGGGAAAAGGGGCAATGGAATGGTGGAATATGAAATGTACAAAATGTGTGTAATGTTGTGAACAAAAGTGCTCCCCAAGCGCAAGGAGTCTTTTGAATGTCGTGTTTTACTTGAAAAAGTATTCCAAGGTCATCTCCTCAGGGAAGGAAAGTTCAAGTGTGTGAAGGTGATTTTGTCAAAATGGAAGAGAAGTGTAAAATCTTTTGAAGTTTTGAGTTTTGGTGTTTTGTGTTCTTGCTAAAAATGAAAAGAAAACAAGTGTTGGCTAATCCGAAGAGGTCATTCCAATGGAAATGCCATGTCAACTCAAAATCTTCCTCCAATGGTGCATAAATGAACAATTGATTTGTGGGAAGTGAGAGACGAGATGGAAGTGAGGATCCAAGCATAACCCGTGACTAGGCCTATGGAATATCAAAGACTCACAACCCCATCCACACTCAACTCAGTCAAATCGAACCATCGTACACCGAGAGGAGGAAAGGAAATGAGTTGAAATGGCAAACCCAAGAGGAGGTCTCCCTTCGATTAGCCAACTAAAAATATAGCTACTCATGAAAGCAAGGAAATGCATAATGTAAAGAGACATAATTAAGAAAGGAAACATGGAACTTAACTCAATGCAAGAAATCTTAAACTATGAACAAAAATATGTAATACCCATTTTAAAGCTAGGAAATGAAGAAAATTTAAGACAATAATGGTAGAAACTAAGATACTCAATTAAACTTGCAAAGCACTTGAAATAAATGACATTAAAAGTAAATAATGAAGCTTACAAGAGTCTTACAATAAATTACAAGTGAAATGATGGAAGAAAATGAAAAAATCCAAGTTTTCTATCTTCCATTCATCATCTTCCTCCTTGGAGCTTTCTAAGCTTAGGTAGCCACCCCTTCAATGGCTTGTGAATGCTGAATATATGGAGTGTGAGCCTTGCATTTTCATCCATGGTGGTCCCCCCAAGGTATGTGATAAGCCTCCCATCCATAGGAGGCTGAGTTGATGCATTGCACAGGCCAAAACAAGCCTAGCCTGCAACTCTCCTGGCTGCCCCCTTCTCTCTCATCCCCATTAATGTCATTGCCTGCAAAGTCTTCCACAAGAGTGTAGGAATCATGTAAATGTGTAAGAGATGTCAAGGGACAAGTAGAAGAATCAATGGTGGGACCCCCAAGCAAGTGGAGCATGGTTTGCAGGTGTTTTGGGCTATTTAGCAGATAGTACCGGTACCCCGAACTCCAAAGGCAGAACCGTACCGGTACTGTGTACCGGTATTGTTTCTGCTGCGGACTAGTTTTTGTAGAATTATCATAACTTTTGATTTAACCGTCTGATTAAGCTGATATTTTTCCAAAATACAGAAGACATTTAGATCTACAACTCTCATGTTTTTCACTTTTTCATATTCGAAGCAGATCATGGTCAAAGAGGAGGAAAACTGAGGTACTATTACAAAATGGTGTGGGTGCTGATGCCTATGTTACCAAACACCAATACCTCCTTGATTTCTTTCACTTTTAAGCCTCCAAATCCTCATGTAATGTGTCCATCTCTTCACCACACATCCCCACATAGTTGCAAGGTTCTAAAATCCATCATTTATGTTATAATTACCTGCAACATCGAAAATTCAACATTATTGACAACTTTGGCTAACTCTAAGTACTTAAATACAAAAGTTGAGTTAAAATGCATGTAATGAGGCCTTCAAATGTGCAATATTATGTGCTCATCAGGCACTAGATAGCAAAACCAACTTTTCTTTTCATTTAAAGTATGCTCTCACCATATTTTCTCTAGATCATTTAGAGCTTTCATGGGTTGTAATGAGGCCTTGGGGTGATATTTAGGGTAAGTAAAACAAAAGGTAGAGGGAGACAAAAAGGGTAATTCTGAGAGCATGACCTTTATTATTAACAATCTCTTTTTTTGTGGAATTTTCAACTTTACACCTTCACCTCAATTTTTGTCTCTTTTTTTCTTTTCTTAACATTTTTCGTTTCTTTTCTTTTCTTTTCTTGTTCAAACCCCTTTTCTCATTTTTCTTGGATTCTTCTCTTCTTTTTCATTCAATGCCATTCATCTGTTTTGGGTTTCCTCACCACATTTCCCTTTCTTCATGATTAATCACAGTCAGTCTCAGAAAACCAAGATGTGGTAATTGTAATCATTTTGCACTGGCTTGGTAAAGCATGTGGCATGGAAACGAATTTTCAATTAAGACTCAATCACGGCACAAGGGATAATTTTTTCACAAGAAAAAGCTAAGGCTTAATGCAATTCAAAGATGGCCTAAGATCATCTCTAGATAAGCATGGGGAGACATATTGCATCTTAAGACAAAGTTTATCAACTATCCATATGCACTCTAACCAAAGCAAGCATAATGAGATCATTGAACAAATTTTTGCATTTTAAAAATTGTTCCTTTGAGTAAATGTAAGTTCCCCCAACAAGGATTGACACTAAAGCTCATATGGGTACTTACTTCATCTCCACTATGTATGTCAAGCTCAAAAATGTGGATCCAATCAGTAAATTGTTGAAATTAAACATTCAAGGTGCACTATGGTCGAGTTCAAAAGAAAACACATATGTGATACTCAGGTATATGATAAAATTTTATGTTGTACTCATGTGTTCAAAGTTCAAAATGAAGATCAAGCAATCACAAATCCTATAATAATTAGGATAGGGGAATATAGTTCAATATGAAATATTTTTCACACAAAAAATGCCCAAAATTTAAAAAAAAATTCAAAATTTTAACATTTTCAACTATTCTATACAAAAAGTGGTAGAACATGTAAATGGTGCACCTCACCCCCCAACTTGAACTATACATTGTCCTCAATGCATAAGGAATTATGCAATGAAAAAAACGAAAGTAACATGGGAAATAAGATACTCCCTTTTTTCCTTTTCTCTTTTTTTTTTTCTTTTCTTTTTTGATATAAACATACAAGGGAAAATGAAATTGAAAAACCTGGGTAAATTTGAACTTTTTATGAAAAAAGCAAAAAAGTAAATTGTCACTACGGTGCAGATTGAGAACCCTTATTTTTCTAGAGCTCAGATGACAAAATAGACCTCACCGTTGGATTTTTCTCACAAAATTTAGTTATCTAGACAAATTTTGTCAAATTCTGAGATAGTTGAATTTTTACATTTTACGAGGCAATTGAGTATCGGGTGGCCCAAAAATGAAATTTTTAATAAAATTTTAAAAGTTAGAAAATAATTTAAAGCACGTTGAAATAAAAAATATTTGAACTTGAACCAGAGCGCAATTTAATCATTTTGGGGCGAAAACAGACCTAGGAATAGGGGGGATAACTTGATCCGAAATGTGTACACCCAAGTGTAGGCGGTCAAGCTGTAGTAATAATCCGGTTAAGTCCGGAGTCGAATCCACAGGGAACTATGATTGGTGTTTTGAAGTAAGTAGTGATAGAGACCAAGTAACTGGAAACCTTGAGAGTTTGAAGTTTTGGGATTTCCTGAATAGAATATAAGATTCTTTCCAAGAGTTTTCTAGACAAAATATAAGAAAAATTCAAATGTAAACAGTCACCCTTTAGTTCGAGGATCAGAACATATAGTTAATCATCCGATTTATTATACTTGTGCTTTATAACTCAATCAACTCCTGTGTCAACAGTAAGTTAATCGGAAGATAAAGATGGACTGTGAGAATTAAGCACATAGTTCCGATACCTTTCTAGAAGTTTACAAGAATTGTCTGTGCCAAGATTCAACCCATCTACAAACAAGCAAGTGTTTCTACAAGGCATCCAACCATGACATTAATGTTTCATTCTTTAAGTAAGGCACAATAATGGTGAAGATTGAAATGTTGTCATGAAGATCTAACCGGGGTACTTGCCTTGAACCAATGGGTCTTTCTATGCAAGAGTCATCCGTGTCATAGAAAGAACCCATGGTTATACAAAGTGCCTTAGGTTTACTTGATGCATTCAATCATTCAATGAGCAAGTGGAATATAAAGCATTAAAGCATAAAGTAGATGCACAAATATAACTTCTGGATAATTTATACATATTCATCACCTCTTACTAAAGAGTGAATGAGGAACTACTCACTCTTTATGGCTTTGGTAAAGCTAGAAAAGTGAGTGATATTCATCTCTCCTAGTAGAGGAGTTACAAAGTGAAACACACCAAACAAAGAGCCGATCTTCAACCAAGAATGAGTGAATCACATTACATCCTTCACGGCTTCGGTAAAGCTCTAGAAAAATGGAAGAGTTTCACCCTTCTAAGAAATAAGGAAGCTCAAGCAATGGAAGTGAAAGACATAAATAATGAAAGTAGAAGAAAGCTAGTCACTTTTAGAGGGTTGCTTCCTCAACCTAAAGATGAACTAACTCCCTTGATACAAGCAAATATAACATACATCTAACTACATGAGTAGGAGTCTAAGCCTCCATCTAGCTCTCTACTAGTCATTGGTGTAGTCTAAGCCTTACAAACCAAGTTCTAGTCTTCTACCAAAAAAAAAAACATCCTTTCTAAAGGTTCCTTCAAGGGGAGTATTTATAGGCAAGGAGGAAATGAGGGAGACAAAAGAGTGTGAAGGAGTAGTGTATGCCACCCAAGTCCAAGTAAAAAGCCAACTACTCTGCAGCCTACTTGTGGAGAACGTTCAAACGTGAGTTGGCATTCGAACGTTGTCTCTGTTTTTCCTTTATGGGTGTTCGAACGTTATATGGCGTTCAAACGTTTCTTCTTTCTTTGCTTTATGGGCGACCTTCTCACTCAAGTGGCATGTGGTCTTCTATGAAAACCTATTTCCACACTCAATGCATATCTTGGGGCTTTGCACTCATCAGTCTGGTCTTCAATCAATTCAAGTGGACGTTCGAACGTGAGTTGGCATTTGAACGTGGTACTCAAGTACCTCAGAGTCTTCCTTCTTGGCTGCAACACGCCATGTCTCAACAATCTAGTCTTCTATCACTTAAGTGGACGTTCGAACGTGAGTTGGCGTTCGAACGTTCTTGGCTTGGTCCAAGCTTTTCCAATTTTTCTTCAAAATATACTGGTGTTGCATGAAAGTTTGATGCTCATTGCCTTTAGTCCCTTGTACAATTTATGGCCTGAAATGTCATCATTTAAACTCCATCAAAGTATAATTAGTCTTTAAAAGAGCATAGTAATATGCTAATTTTAACTGCTAATCAGGGGACGTGTGGCGCAACGTGGACCAAGCGTTAAAGGGTATAAATAGGAACAAAAATCTGATTTTTTGGACAGAATACTCTGTTATATTCCAATGGGTTAACGTGTGAAGAAGAGGAGAAAAAAAAAGAGAGATTTCAAGACTTCTCGCTACGATCTATACCTCTCCGTCGCTCAAATCAACTTGAGCCAAGAATTAAAGTCGGCCTCCTTGACGAAGGCTATGCTTACGTACCAAAAAGAGTAAATTTCACCGAGTTTCCTAGACAGAATTTTGAAGAAATCAAGGTTTGAGCTTGGGGGTGTATTCTTGGAGCTTATCAATGTCAAGAGGTAGGGTTTTCATCCTAGTTAGGTTTATTTCCAGCTTAGGATGATTGTATGAACGGGGTAGGTTGTTGGATTTGATTTCACAAATGCCTATTGTATTTGAAATGTGAAATGGGTATTGGAAATGGGTAGAATAAATTCTATCTTGACTTGAATACATAGGAATTGCTAGATTGTGATTTCTTGGAATTTTGATAATTGGGTATGTGGAAATTACTAAATGTGATTTTTTTGATTTATGTGATGATTATGGGAATTTTTACATGATAACATGATTTGGTGCCTTGAAGGTATTTGACTAAATGCCTATGTGAAAATTAAGTGTATTATCGCATAGATTATGTATGACATGCTTGGAGAAAATTGTTGTTAAATGTGAATGTTGGTATATGCTGATGATATATTGGCATTGTGATGATTTTATGGAAGTTATATGCTTTGGATATAATTTGCCATGAAAATTTTGAATGTGGTTAAATTAGCCCATATGACATTCATTACATATGGAGCATGATATTTATATTGCAACGGTTCATTACATTGCATATGGACAAAGACATCACATTTGGTGGGTGTATGTGCATGGTTTGATCAAACACTATTCTTGGTGAATGATACTTGGGGTCGAGGAAAGTTGGATCGAAGATTCAATTGAATCGCATAGTTTGCATGAAAAACTTGTGTCCGATTTAGCAAGTAGGGCTAGATTCACCCTCAGGTGCAAGACCCGATTACTTGGTTCATACACTCCCCTATGGTGAAGTTCTGGAAAAGTATATCAATGTGCGAAACCGGTAGTGCAACACCAAAACTCCGCTACACAACAAAAACACATGATTTTATTTTATAAAATAGTTATTCGAGATTGTCTGCTACCCAACAAATACACATGAAGCGGGATTGTCCTCAAAGGCAGGGATCCTAGAGTTATGGGGCATCTCAGTCCCAGTCATCGGTGGGGTATACGCAAACGCATTTCATTCCTCCCTGCTCCACCATGGGCCAAGGTAGCCAGTATCAATTTCAGGATGCCACAAAGGCATCTACCACTTCATGAGTGAGGACTCCCCAATCAGGCTAGGGCATGGGTTGAGGCCGAGGACAGGGCTCACTGGCCTGGACTTCGGGGACCCAGGGGCGTATCTATGCCATCACTCCTCAGGCTGAGCTAGTGGATCCATCAATTATTCATGGTATATTTCTACTCTCTCGTTTATGGGCAAGGGTATTATTTGACTCTTGTGCATCTCATTCATTTATTTCTGCATCATATGTGACACACTTGGGCTTAGGGGTTGAGACCTTGGAAGAGCCATTGCATGTGAGTTCTCCCCTATAAGCTAGGGTGAGTGTTGATCAGATATGTCAGGGTTATGAGTTATAGATCTCGGGGATTCTACTTATCGTAGACCTTAGGGTAATGGACATGTCAGAGTTTGATGTCAACCTTGGGATGGACTGGTTGGTGGCACACTGAGTTGTCATCAATTGTGATCGTAAGAGGGTCACTGTTTATACACCAGATGGTGTTTGTTTCAAGTTCCAGGGGAAAAGTATGATTTTTTACCCCAAGCCGTGTATGACTCTCGATGGTACGGGCAGTTGATGGGTTGGCTAGCAAGCCTCATCCTAGAAGACGAGGCAAGATAGGTGTTGGGTCTACCTCAGGTGATTTGTGAGTATGAGGACATTTTTTTGGACGAACTACCGGGATTACCTCCACATAAAGATATAGACTTCACTATTGAGTTGCACCCGGGTACATCTCTTATTTCTATGACTCCGCATAGAATGGTGTCAGTTGAGTTGCAAGAACTTAAGGTCCAATTGCAAGAATTGTTGGACAAGGGCTTTATTAGACTAAGCACTTCACCTTAGGGCGCTTTGGTATTATTTTCCAAGAAGAAAGATAGGACTCTTCAACTATATATTGATTACCGGCAGTTGAATCGGGTTACTATCAAGAATATGTACTCTTTGCCGAGGATTGATGATTTGTTTGATCATCTGAGAGGGGTGCGGGTCTATTCCAAGATAGATCTATACACGGGTTACCATCAGTTGAGGGTTAGGTAGACAAATATCCCTAAGACGGCTTTTAGGAAGCAGTATGGGCATTTTGTTCACAATTATGTTTTTTGGATTGATGAATGCCCCGGCAGCATTCGTGAATCTAATGCATAGGGTGTTCCAACCCTACCTAGATCATTTGGTTGTGGTCTTTGTTGAAGACATCTTGATCTACTCCAAGTCTGAGGAGGAGCATGAGGGTCACTTGAGAGTTGTTCTCCAGACCTTGAGGGACTATCAATTGTACGTCAAGTTTAGCAAGTCTGAATTTTGGCTCACGGAGATGAAATTCTTAGGACACGTGGTGTCAGCTTAGGGTGTGTCAGTTGATCTAGAGAAGGTCAAGGCGGTTATGAGTTGGGAGAGGCCGAAGTCAGTCTTTGAGATACGTAATTTCTTGGGATTGGTAGGGTATAACAGGAGGTTCATTGAGGACTTCTCACAACTAGCTGCACCCTTGACAAGATTGACCCAGAAGGAGGTCAGGTTTGAGTTGAATGATTCGTGTGAGAAGGCATTCCAGGAGTTGAAGAGGAGGCTTACTTTAACTCCTATTTTGATTGTTTCGGAGAGAGAACAAAGGTACACAATGTACAATGATGCCTCCAAGGACGGACTTGGTTGTGTTTTGATGCATTCCAAGAGGGTGGTAGCTTACAGTTCTCGACAGCTGAAGCGCTACGAGCAGAAGGCGGCCATTGTCTTTGCCTTAAAGGCTTGGTGCCACTATTTGTAAGTGAGCAGTTTGAGGTGTTTTGGACCACAAGAGTCTTAAGTACATCTTTATACAACGGGACCTCAATATGAGGCAATGCAGGTGGATGAAGTATTTGGAGGACTACGACTTCACTTTGCATTACCACCCTAGAAAGGCAAATATGGTGGCTGATGCACTCAGCCGGAAGTCATGAGGAGTATTAGCTAGTGTGGTTTCTCAAGAGTGGCAGATGCTCGAGATTGTGGGATAGTTCAGGCTTCACTACAGGGGTCAGGCTCAAATCACTTTGGGGAGTTTGGTGACTATGCATAATAAAAGGGGGCAATATACACAAGTTTGAACCAAAAATTCATGGCATCTCAGGATAAGTCTCTACCCATGCTTTAGGTTGGTATTTTGGGACATTCCTTACTCAGCCCATATTTTCATTTTAGTCAAAAGAATTTGTACAAAACAAAAAGGATTTTTACACTTTCTTACAAAAATTCGGACCCTTTAGCTTTTATCCCAACAAAAGTACCATTTTCCACAGAGAATAATCTAATCCGAGTCTCCCTCTGTATATATGTAGTTAGGACAACTAGTGACTCTCCCAATTTCCTCTTACACAAACCGGTTAAGCAAAGTACTGGAATAGCATGGCATCTTTGGGTAATCCTTACTCAACCCATTCACTATCCAGTCTAATCGATCGAGTGCGCGATCGAAAATTGGTTCAGAACACTGATTGTACCTTTTCTCGTGAAAGACTCTACCATACTTTTTACAGGCACCAAGTCTCTTGCCACGACGGCGTTTAGGAAAAGTGCTTCTGCCACTGAGGGATTTCGCTTGTTTTTCTCGGATCTCATTCTTTCTTACCAATCTTGCTTTTCTCATGATCATAGAATGCACATCAGATGGAAAAGTGCATAGAACTCCTAGACTAAAACAAAAAAGTTTAACATCCATGTTTTCTACACTTTAAGACTCACTATCTGGTTCTTTAACGTCTGTCAGTCACAAAGACTATTAAAGCTGACTAATAGTCATAATCATTAATTTGTTTAAAATACAAGGCAAGGTACACAATATGATCAAAAAAAAACAACAATCAACAGCAAAAGCAAAAAAAATTATGGGCACAAAATATGAACTGTTCTCACCCCCCAACCTAAACTAAACATTGTCCCTAATGTTTTGAATTTACCGATATGTTGAGCTTGAAGATGAGGTTGAAAGGTAGAGATCTGTTCATCTGTAAAAACCTGCAAGCAAAAATACATAAATCAATCCTCTCTACGCAGATCTGGGTTTTCGCTAGGATGAAAACCCTTGATTTTGAGTGCAGATGGAAGAAGAAGAGTCATGTACAAATAGAGTAAACACATACATATCATGAGACAAAGGATTAGGTCTTCGGGGAGTATGGTCATGGGGTTGTTAGGAGTTGGATCGTGTTTACAAAAGACAGTAAACAGCGAAGAAAGAGAAGAATAAGAAGAAGAAAAAGGAAAGGTGGTGGGAAAAAAAGAGAAAAGGGGAGGATGCTTTATAAAGGTGTCCTCTCGGGTCGGTTTTGATAGGATTTTTCTTGACCCGACCCCTTTTTGTGTCGGCAGGCACAAATCTCAGAGGGATATTCTGGGTCCATAAAAGAATTGTTTCCACATTTTTAACAAAATCCTCCAAAAATGGTTTCAACCGCTGACCATTAACAGTAAAGATGTTATTGTTCAAGGGGTTTTCCACTTCTACTGCTCCGTGTCCAAACACTTTTTTGATAATATAAGGTCCAGTCCGTCTTGATTTCAACTTACTAGGAAAGAGGCGGAGCCTTGAATTAAACAACAGGACCTTTTGAGCAGGTTCAAAAAACTTCCACATTATATTCTTGTCATGAAAAATTTTCATCCTGGATTTCGCAATCTTAGCATTCTCATATGCTTCATTTCTCAATTCCTCCAATTCATTAATTTGAAGTTTCCTTGACAATCCGGCCTTGTCTAGGTTAAAGCTCATTGTTTTAATGGTCCAGTATGCTCTATGTTCCAATTCAACAGGTAGGTGATAAGGCTTGTCATAGACTAATCGATAAGGAGACATGCCCAAAATTATTTTAAAAGCAGTGCAGTATGCCCAGAGTGCATCAGTTAGCCTTAACGATCAATCTTTGCGGTCTGGATTTACTATTTTTTCTAAGATAAATTTGATCTCCCAATTATTTAATTCAGCCTATCCACTAGTCTGTGGATAATAAGGGGTTACAATTTTGTGAAAAATCAAGTATTTTTTCATCAAATTCTAGAAAGGACAATTACAAAAATGAGCACCTCCATTACTTATGATTGATTTTGGAATTCCAAACCGAGACAAAATATTTTTTTTTTTAAATTTGATCACCATTTGGTGATTATTATTTCGGCATGAAATTGCCTCAATCCATTTGGACACATAGTCTACAGCCACTAAAATGTATAGATGGCCAAAGGAAGGGGAAAATAGTCTCATAAAATCGATGTCCTAACAGTCAAAATTTTCAATCACTAAAATGGGGTTTAAGGGCATTATGTTTCTTTTTGAAATGCTCCCCAACCTTTGGCATCTATCACAAGTTAAACAAAAATCATGGACATCTTTGAAAGGTGTAGGCCAGTAAAATTCACACTGCAAGATTTTCGTAGCGGTTTTCCTTGATGAAAAATGGTCACCCTATGCTTCAGAATGACAAAATGTTATTACTTGTCTGCTTTCTCGAGTGGGGATGCAACGTCTTATGATTTGATCCTTACAGTACTTAAATACATGCAGATCTTCCCAAAAGGAGTTACGAACCTCCCTCAGAAATTTCTTTTTGTCCATAAGGGTGAAGGACGGAGGGAGTGTTCCAGTAGCAAGGAAATTAGCAATATCAGCGTACCATGGGGTCTCATCAATTATGAACAGTTATTCATCAGGAAATTTTCATTGATTGGCAATCCATCTTCATAAGAGTCATACGTTAATCTGGACAGATGGTCTGCCACCACATTCTCAACACCCTTTTTATCCTTAATGGCCAGGTCACACTCTTGGAGTAAGAGTATCCATCTTAAGAGCCTAGGCTTAGCATCCTTCTTTGTGAGCAAGAATTTTAGGGTTGTATGGTCAGTGAATACAGTAACAGAAGAACCAACAAGATAGGAACAAAATTTTTCCAAAGCAAAACCTACAGCAAGCAATTCTTTTTCAATTGTTGAATAATTCATTTGAGCATCATTCAAAGTTTTGCTTGCATAGTAAATCACATGTGATTTCTTATCCTTTCTTTGTCCCAACACAACACCTACAGCATAATCACTTGCATCACACATTAGTTCAAAGGGTAAAGTCCAGTTAGGGGGCTGCATTATTGGGGCAGAAGTTAACATTCCTTTAAGCTTGTTAAAAGTTTTATTGCATTCTTCACTCCACACAAAATTTACATCCTGACTCAGGAGATGACACATGGGTTTAGCTATGGTACTGAAATCTTTTATGAATCTCCTATAAAACCTTGCATGTCCCAGAAATGATCAGACATCCTTTACAGTCTTTGGAGCAAGCAGATTTCCAATTAGATCTATTTTTTCCTTGTCTACTGTCATGCCCTCAGACGACACAATGTGACCTAAGACAATGCCTTGTGTTACCATTGATTCGCACTATTTCGTGATCTAATTTATACACCTAAGTATAAGTGGTCGAATTGTAGTTTTCTCGGTTTAAGTCCAATTATCGATCCCACGAAGAGTTTTAGCAATTTAGATTTTTAAAATAAAAATAGTAAAGTTGTTGTTTGAAGTAGTGTATCATTTGATAGCTTGTGATGTGAGCTTAGATTAACAACTAGTTTAATTAAATAAAATACGCAAGTAAGCGTATTAATGACAAGAATATAAAAGATACCCTTCAGTTTAGGGATTCCATATGTTTTATATTAGTTGAACACTAGAAATGCTACCTTATAGCAATTAACTCCCATTTTACTGGAAAGTCAACCGGTAGGTCTGATGTATTTAAACCATCACACAACAACTTCTTATGTTAGCTGGTGGTATCCATGACAATTGATTAATCCAAGCAAACCAGAAGAACAAACCATTCATGAGGATCACTTGAATTATTCATTTGTCTCCATAATAATAGGTGAGTACATAATAAACCATAACACAACCACTTCTTAGGTTAACTGGTGGTATTAGTCATAACACAGTAACTTCTTAGGTTAGCTGGTTATAGATATATCAAGTGATTAATCCAAGCAAATCAGAAGGACAAGTCATTCATGAGGAATACTTGAATTATTCATTTGACTTCATCTATGATACATATATACCAGTTAAACATACTCAGCGTTCCGGTGGAGGATAAACCATACCGATAGGAATGTCGTGGTTGTTCGACTAAGAATATTATCATTTATACCAGTTAAACGATCTTAGTAATCCAGAAGGACAAGTCATTCATGAGAATCACTTAGGTCATTAATCTGATAGTTATAGCATGCTACATTAGAACATCTACAGCATTCTGGTGGAGGACTAGCCATACCGATAGGAACACCGTATATATTCATCTGACAGTATTATTATATATGAACAACCCTAATAATCCAAAAGGACAAGCCATTCATGAGGATCATTTAGGTTTAGTTCCATGCAACAGTTAAACATCCTTAGCGTTCCAGTGGATGACTAGCCATACCAATAGGAAAGTCGTGGTTGTTTTACCGGCAGGTTGATGATACACTGATGACATAATTCCAAGCACAGCACCAAAACTACGTACATTACTGTATCATGCATGAAGCTTATAATACATATATAGATAAAGATATAAATAAAACATTAGCATTTCCAAAATTTAACTAATATTATATATATGTTCACCCTTTACTGAAGGGTATAAGTAACTACTCACGCTCGATCGCTACAGAGAAGCGAGGAGTGCGGGTAGGTTTCATTACAACAGTAAATAAAAGATTGACGCGTCTTTCGCAAGGAAAAACTGAAACACAACCACCTTTACTATCAATTAAGACAAAAAAGTGGCGGTAGTTCAACTATCCGAATGGAAAGATATAACAAAAATATAGAATTACAAAGTATTGGTGTAGGACAGACCGGCTCCTGACTTTCTCTTTTTCTTTCTTTTTTCTTTCTCTCTGTCTTTCTTTCTTTGGATCTCTCTCTTGGCTCTTGCATGGCTGGCCCCCTTGGAATGAAGAAGGAGTCCCCTATTTATAGACAAAAGGCAAGCATGAGGTGGAAAGTAAGGCTGAGGTGGAGAAGTAAGGTTTTGCCACCTAGTGATCATCCGGACCCTAGGATCACCATCCGGATGGTGTTGCCTTGCAAGAGATTCCAAGTGTCTTGTTTTTAAGCTTCAAGGTGCCTTGTAGTTGATCCATGTGTCGCGTGTTGGATATTCCATGTGTCTGTATTACATTTCACTCCTTTGTTGTTTCAAGTTTTGCAAAATTGTCTCGTATTCTCCGGTATTTCTGCATTAGACCTTGAAATTTAAACATAAAGTATTTAAAACATTAATTTCCACACAAATTATAATTACTCCTAATTGATAATTTTTAGTTTTTTTATCTTACAAAGTTGATTACTTAGTCATTATAGTTTACACACTAATTAGGGTTAATCAACCATGAAGTGACATTTCTCCCAATTAAGTATCAGATTGGCCTCCTGACATCTTATCAACACCTTTTTTAGGTTGGCCAGACACAAATCAAATGAGTCACCATAGACAGAGAAGTCATCCATGAATATTTCCAAAAATTTCTCGACCATGTCACTGAACAAGCCTAACATGCATCTCTGGAATGTTGTAGGAGAGTTACTAAGTCCAAATAGCATCCTTTTGAATGCAAAGGTGCCAAAGGGGCATGCGAATGTGGTTTTCTCCTGATGATTGAGTGTTATCTCAATTTGATTGTACCTAGAATACCCATCCAAGAAACAGTAAAATTCATGGCCTACAATTCTCTCTAGAACTTGGTCAAGAAAGCGAAGAGGAAAATGGTCTTTCCTAGTCACCAAATTGAGTTTTTGATAGTCAATACACATCTGTCATCCTGTGATAACTCTAGTTGGTACTAGTTCATTGGCATCATTTCTAACCACTGTGACCCCAAACTTTTTGAGCACAACTTGGGTTGGACTAACCCATTTGCTATCGGAGATGGAAAAGATTATCCCTGCATCTAAAAGCTTAGGCACTTCCATTCTCACAACTTCCTTCATATGAGGGTTCAGTCGTCACTATATTTGACGAGAGGGTTTTAAATTCTCTTTCAAGTATATAGCATGATTGCAGATTAACGGGCTTATACCTTTCAAGTCAGCAATGGTCCATCCAATGGTGCTTTTATGGATTTTAAGAACTTCAATCAGTTTAGACTCTTACAAGTCTGTGAGCTTAGATGAAATTAACACTGGGTATGACTCTTCCTCTCCTAGGAATACGTATTTGAGGTCAGATGGGAGAGGTTTTAGTTCGGGCTTTGGTGTCCTGACACTTGATATGAGTGGCTTTGTACCATTTGGTGAAAGTTCCTCGAATTTGGGGGTCCATGTTTCAACAGCATGAGTGGGGCAATTCTTTGGATCATCATCTGTTGTCTCAGATGTTATGGATTCTGATAGAGAAAGTTCAGTGTGATTTTCACAGAATGTGTTATTCAGATGTTCCTGAACCATCGACTCAATGAAATTTATTTCTCTTTCTTCTTTATCCTCTCCTGGGTGTTTGGCAACATTGAAAATATTCATCTCAAGAGTCATATTCCCAAAGGTTAATTTCATGACCCCCATCCTACAATTGATTAGTGCATTTGAAGTTGCTGGAAAGGGTCAACCAAGAATTACAGGAATTGGATTTTCTGAATGCTTTGCTGGCTGGGTGTCTAGAACGATGAAGTCAACAGGGAAGACGAAGTTGTCCACTTGGACAAGTACATCTTCGACAATGCCTCTAAGGACTTTGACAGATCTGTCTGCCAATTGGAGTGTAACACTGGTGGGTTTGAGTTCACCCAGACCCAACTGTTGGTAAACAAAGAATGGGACCAAATTGACACTTGCTTCAAGGTCTAACAGCGGTAGTTCGATTCTGAAGTTTCCAATGACACACGACATAGTCGGATACCCTGGATCTTTGTATTTTGGAGGGGTTTTGTGTTGAAGTAGAGCACTGGCTTGTTCTGTCAGGAAGGCTCTTTTTTGAACATTCTGGCTTCTTTTGACTGTGCACAAGTCTTTCAGAAATTTGGCATAAGATGGAACCTATTTGATCACATCCAGAAGTGGGATGTTGATCTTTACTTGCTTAAAAAGCTCATAACTTTCAGGTTGATTATTCAACTTCTGTACAGTTTTGAGTCTATGAGGAAAAGGAGCAGGAATAGGACATGAGGGTCCTTTTTCTTTTGATGGTTCTGGGTTTTGTTCAATTACAAGTTCAGGTTCCTCCTCAATTAAAAATTCATGCTCAACTAGTGAGTTAAGTGTGATTGACCCAGGTTTTGGCTTAGAAATTAGCAAGTTTCTAATGGTCTTGTAAATCACTTTGCCACTTCTCAGTGTAGTGACAACTTGGGTTTGGCCTTGTAGAGTTTCCATAATTACAGGATTTCCCACCTGGAATTGGCCTTGTGGTGGTTTTGGTTATGCAGAAAACTTGCCCTTCTCATGTATGGTCATGGATTGGGTCTACTTTTGAATGTGGTTTTTTAGGTCCTCAAAAGATTGAGTGGTCTGGGTTTTGAAATCAATAAAAGCTTAAGTGGAACTATTGTTATAGTTCATTTGGCTTTGCATGAACTGATTCAAAGTATCCTCAAGGCTCCTCTTTTGTGGTGGTTGGTATAGTTGATACATGGGAGGTCCTTAAGGTGGTAGGTGTGAACCTTGTTGTTGGTTCATGGGAGTTGGTTGTGTGTTTCTCCAACTGAAGTTCAGGTGGTTCCGCCACCCTGAATTGTATGTTTCAGAGTACAAGTTGGAAACGACATTTGTTTGTTCCAACAAAACCTCTTTGAATGCCGGAATGGTTGGACACTCCCCAGTAGGGTGTCCTGTCAGTGCACAAATCCCACACACTTGTTCTGTGGGAGGGCCAACGTCAACTTGATGAACATTTTTCATCTCTAAAGTTTCAAACTTTCGAGATAGGGTGGACATTTTTGCTCTTAGGACATCATCATCTCCCAAGACATACTTACACCCTTGGGAAGTGGATGGTTTGGCTTCAACAATGGTAGGGGAGACTGAGTCCCACATCTGAGAACTGTCAGATATGGTATCGAAAAAATTAAATGCCTCCTCCGGACTCTTGCTCATAAACTCTCCTTGAGCCATCATTTCGACAAATTGACATAATCTAGTAGGCAAGGAGTCATAGAAAAATCCTACCAAAGTCCAGTTCTCAAAAGCATGGTGCGGACAGGACTAGAGTAGTTCTTTGAATCTCTCCCAACTTTGGTAAAAGGTTTCTCCTTCTTTGACGAAAAAATTTATGATTTGCCTTTTCAGTGCATTAGTGCTGTGCAAAGGAAAAAACTTTCTAAAAAATTTATTTTGTAGTGCCCGCCAATCAGGTATTGAAAGAGCTTTTAAAGAATTTAGTCATTGCTTAGCTTTATCCTTCAGAGAAAATGAAAAAAGTTTCATTTTGGCTAGCTCAGAATTGTCTTGAAAGGTTTCACATACTTCTTCAAACTCTTTTATGTGCAGATATGGGTTTTTTTGTTTCGAGTCCATGGAATTGAGGGAGTAGTTGAACTATCCCCGTCTTTACAGTAAAGAGTGGTGCATCTTCAGGAAAGATAAAACAAGATGGGACACTATTTCTTGTAGGATTTAAGTAATCCCGTAAAGTTTGAATGTTAGGCACTTCTCCCTCTCTCACAGAAACTTCTCCTTGTCTTTCATTATTTGTCATTCTACTTTCACAAGAGTCTGCTACTGATCTAGGTGAAGGTGGTTCTGGTTTATTCACAGATCCAGAAGATTCTATCAGCAAATTTTGATGGTGAGGAGCGTCCTTAGACATAAAATTAAAACAAATTTATACACAGTGAAGCAAGTATCTATACAAAAAAAGAGGTCTTTTTACCTTTTACCTTAAAACACCTTTTATGGTTCCCCGAAAACAGTGCCAAAAACTTGACTTGATCCGAAATATGTACACCCAAGTGCAGGTGGTCAAGCTGTAGTAATAATCCGGTTAAGTCCGGAGTCGAATCCACAGGGAACTATGATTAGTGTTTTGAAGTAAGCAGTGACAGAGATCGAGTAACTGGAAGCCTTGAGAGTTTGAAGTTATGGGATTTCCTGAATAGAATATAAGATTCTTTCCAAGAGTTTTCTAGACAAAATATAAGATAAATTCAAATGTGAAACAGTCACTCTTTAGCTTGAGGATCAGAATATGTAAGTGATCATCCGGTTTGTTATACTTGAGCTTTATAACTCAATTAACTCCCGTGTCAACAGCAAGTTAATTGGAAGATAAAGATGGACTGTGTGAATTAAGCACATGGTTCCGATGCCTTTCTAGAAGTTTACAAGAATTGTCTGTGCCGAGACTCAACCCGTCTACAAACAAACAAGTGTTTCTACAAGGCATCCAACCATGGCATTAATGTTTCATTCTTTAGATAAAGCACAATAATGGTGAAGATTGAAATGTTGTCATGAAGATCTAGCTGGGGTACTTGCCTTGAACCAACGGGTCTTTTCATGCAAGAGTCATCCGTGTCATAGAAAAAACTCATAGTTATACAAAGTACCTTAGCTTTGCTAGATGCATTCAATCATTCAATAAGTGAAATATAAAGCATTAAAGCATAAAGAAAATGCACAAATATAACTTCGGGATAATCAATACATGTTCATCACCTCTTACTAAAGAGTGAATGAGGAACTACTCACTCTTTATGGCTTGGGTAAAGCTAGGAAAATAAGTGATACTTATCCCTCCAAGTAGAAGAGTTACAATGTGAAAGCACAATAAACAAAGAGCTGATCTTCAACGAAGAATGAGTGAATCACGTCCCACCATTCATGACTTTGGTAAAGCTCTAGAAAAGTGGAAGAGTTTCACTCCTCTAACAAAGAAGGAAGCTCAAGCAATGGAAGTGAAAGACATAAACAATAGAAGTAGAAGAAAGCTAGTTACATTTGGAGGGTGGCTTCCTCAACCATGAAATGGAGGGTTGTTTCCTCAACCAAAAGATGAACTATCTGCCTTGATACAAGCAAATATATCTCTAAAGCTAGCTACATGAGTGGGAGTTCTAAGCCTCCATCAAGCTCCCTATCTATCCAAGTCTCCATGAAGCTCCCACAATGGGAGTATTTATAGGCAAGGAGGAGGAAGGGGGTGGTGAAAGAATAGTGTATGTAGCCCAAGTCCAAGTGAAAGCCAACCACTCTGCAGTCTGTCTGTGGAGAACGTTCGAACGTGAGTTGACGTTCGAACGTGGTTTCTGTTTTTGCTTTAAGGGTGTTCGAATATTGTATGACATTTGAACATTTCTTCTGTCTTTGGGGTTTGACCCTCTCACTCAAGTGGCCTGTGGTCTTCTATGGAAACCTATTTCCACACTGTATACAGAACTTGGCACTTTGCACTCATCACCCTGGTGTTCAATCAATTCATATGGACGTTCGAACGTGAGTTGGCGTTCGAACGTGGTACTCAAGTACTTAAAGGTCTTCTTTCTTGGCTGCAACACGCCATGTCTTAACAATCTGGTCTTTTCATAGTTCAAGTGGACGTTCGAACGTGAGTTAGCATTCGAACGTTCTGCTTTGTTCCGAGCTTCTCCAATTTTGTCCCCAATATGCTGGTGTTACATCCAAGTGTATTTTTGTTGTTCTTTGAGCTCTTGTTCACTTTAGGACCTGAAATGTCATCACTTAAACTCCATCAAAGTACAATTAGTCCTAAAAGGCATAGTAATATGCTAAATTTAAGTACTAATCAACCCACTTTACCCAATGAATTTTCCTCTCCCTTTCCTTTTGACCCCACCAGAAATTGGAAGCTAAAGACTCCAAATCATTGCACAAATATTTAGGAAGCTTGAAACATCCCATGGCATATGTCAAAATTGACTGGACCACTGCTTTGATTAGTATTTCTTTACCTCCCCTTGAGAATAGACGCTCTTTCCATCCTTGTAGCTTCTGCCAAACCCACTCCCTTACACTAGCAAAGACCTCCTTCTTAGACTTGCCCACCACAGATGGAAATCCTAGGTATTTGTCATGTTGTTGCACACGAGGAACACTGAGTATAGATTTCATTTCTCTTACTCTTATTTCTGGAACATTGTTGCTGCACACCATCGCAGATTTGTCCAAGCTAATTTGTTGACCCAAGGCTGATTCATATAGTTGTAAAACCTCCTTAATTGTAGCTACTTCTGATGAGGTAGCCTTGAAGAATAAAAGACTATCATCTACAAAAAAGAGATGAGATATTCTGGGGCATCCATGACCCACAGTAATCCCTGAGACAGTACCACTTCTTTCAGCATCTTTGAGCAACGCTGACATTCACTCTGCAGAAAGAAGAAAAAGGTAAGGGGATAAGGGGTCTCCTTGACGGATTCCCCTTTGAGGAAAAAAATAGCCTATTTTCTCATTATTCAACATCAATGAATATGAGACTGACTCCACACATTGCATTATCAAACGTATCCACCCATTTGCAAAGCCCAATGCTCCCATCATTCTCTCCAAGAATATCCACTCTAGTCTATCATATGCTTTACTCATGTCTAACATCAAAGAAATATGACCCTCCTTTCCCTAATTTTTGCACTTAAGGTAATGGTTAATTTCAAATGCCACGAGAACATTATCAGTTATTAACCGACCTGGAACAAAAGCACTTTGAATTTCAAAAATAATTGAGGGAAGGATGACTTTCAACCTATTGGCTAAGACCTTAGATATAATTTTATAGAGAACATTACATAGACTAATAGGTTAAAATTGTGACATAGACTCAGGACTTTGGACCTTAGGTATAAGTACAATATGGGTGTAATTTAACTTAGAAGGAAAATCACCCCCATTGAGAAATGATAATACACAACTTAGGACATCTGCCCCTACCACATGCCAATACTTTTGAAAGAAAAGTGTTGACATTCCATCCGGACCTAGAGACTTAGTTGGATACATCTGAGACAAAGCTAACATTACCTCGTATGCTCTAAAACATTGCAGTAATCTTGAATTCATTTCGTCGGATACCTTGCTTGTCACTTTGCTCAGAACAGCCTCTATATCTTGATCATGTGGTCTACCCGATGTCAACAGTGATTGAAAATATGCAATAGCTACATTTCCAATTTGTTCCTGCGATGCACACCACCCCCCCCCCCATGTTGGTTTTTCAACATCCCTATCCAGTTTGTTCTTTTCCTCCGTGAAGCCCAAGCATGAAAAAGGGCGAAATTCTTATCCCCATCTTTAAGCCAATTTATTCTAGATCTTTGGTGCCAGTAAGATTCTTCATGATCCATTACCTCATCCAATTCAGCCTTTAGGGACCGTTGTTGTTGTCTAACAGCTGCTAAAATTGTTCCTTCTTGAAGACGTTCACGATTCTTTTTCAACAAGTCAATTTTAGCAAGGACAAATCCAACATTTTCTTTTTTCCACTTGAGTAATCCCAGTCTACAATTCTGTATATTCGTAATGATCCCCTTTGCACCCACCTGTGATATCCCAGGCTCTCATGCATTCTTAATCACAGCTTCACAATCGCTTCTCTTGACCCAAGCTGCCTTAAATCTAAATTTTCTTTTACGTCTAGCAGTTATATTCATCGGATTCCTTGCATCCGTGTCAATGAGAACCTTATAATGATTTGACGCCCTGCTAAAAATGTGACGCACCCTAACATTCAGAAATAGATCAGTCCAATCAGTGGTAGCACAAGCCCTATCCAATCTCTCCCATACTGTATGAGGATGCAACCAATTGTTACACCACGTATATTGATGTCCCTCATAACCAAGATCTATTAAAGCACAGCTATCCAAAACATCTCTGAAATCTCTCATCTTTCCATATGGTCGCTCCCTCCTACCCATCTTCTCACTATTTGTAAGAATTTTGTTGAAATCACCAGCACAAATCCATGTTAACTCACAACATGACCGAAGCAAACGCAAAAGAGACCAGGACTCCGATCGTCTAGATACCTTTGGGTTCCCATAAAATCTAGTTAAACGCCAACCGTGGTGTTCATTATGTCCATCAACAATTACATCAATATGTGCCCTGGTGAAACTTTGTAACGAGACATATACATCACTCTGCCATAACAAAGCCAATCCCCCTGATAGCCCTAACAAATCAACCGAAATCGCATTCATCCTCAGTCGTCTTTTCAGTCTTTCAATACCATTAGCTTTACATTTTGTTTCCATCAAGAAAACAAAATGGGGCCTTTCTTTCTTCACAAATTCGTGAAGAAACCGAACTGTCCAAGATTGCCCAATTCCTCAGCAGTTCCAACTTAGAATTTTCATAGCGATCGGCAGGTCTAGAAACCAGACTCTGTCGTTGTAAGATTGAATTTTGAGACCCCATCCCCAAAACATACCTCATCAAAAATAACCTTCTTCTTTGAAATCGACTGCACAACATCCTCCACAGGTTCCTTTGCATTTGCTAACTTTCTCTTACCTCCCTCAGTCGACGTCTTCCTTGTTTTACTCGAAGTAGTCGAATCTCTAGCTTTCCATTTCCAAGTTTTCAAATTTTGACTGCCCTTATTTCCTTCCACCAAAACTACTTTCCCTTTCTTCGTTGTCCTTTATTTCAATCTGAGGCTGAGACCCACTGATCCAAGACTTAGATAAATCCCCTATAGAGAGTATATGGGTTTTCTGAAAATGAGGGCTGAGATATTCCTTATCCACCAAAGACATGGTCATGTTCGCCTATCCCATTTCTGATATTTGGGTCACCATTAATTCTGGCCCAACTGATTTTTTAGGCTCATCCTCTCTCTGAAATACCTTAGTTAATAAGTTCTCCACTGTAGTATCAGATTCAACCATTGTAGACCCACATCTCCCACCATAAATCGTTTCTTTCTCACCCACTTTCAGTTTACCAATATCTCCTGGTATCATGGGGACGTTGCTTGACAAATTTCCTTGTTGTTTCCTAACCTATAAACATCACCTTTTAGCATGTATAGTATATGAATAAAGGGGAGTGTCACTCTCCTAGGGATGATGTCAAAAGAAAGGGCAACGGAATGGTGGATGAATGAGATTTCAAATGTGAGTATCTGTGAACAAAAGTGCTCCCCAAGCGCAAGGAGACTTTCACGGATCGTGTTTTACTTGGTGGTATTCCAAGGTCGTTTCCACGGGGAAGGAAGTAAACCGAGGGGAAGGTGATTTTGGGAGAAAGAAAGTGTAAAATCTTTGATTGTTGAAAGTTGTTTGGTGAAGTTGTTTTGATGCTAGTAAAATGAGAAATAAATGTTGGCAAATCCAAAAGGTCACTCCAATAGGAATACCGTCTCAACTCAAAACCCTCCTCCAATAGAGCATGAATGAACGATTGATTCGTGGGAAGCTAGGGGTAAGATTGGTGAGTATCTAAGCATAAACCGTGACTAGGCCTACGGAATATCAAAGACTCACCAAGTTATCCACCCTCAACCCAGTCAAACCGAACCATTGAACTCTGAAAAGAGGGGAGGAGAATGAGTTGAAATGGTATACCCAAGTGGAGGTTTCTCTTGGTTTTGCCAACTAAGAGATTTAGCTATTCATGCTTAAAATAAAGACAACAATATGATGAGAAGACATTATGAAAAAATAAAGACTAAAGCTAAGCATAAACGAATTGCATAAATTTAACTTTCGGATAACCACCTCTTACTAAAGATTGGATGAGAAACTACTCACTCTTCATGGCTTTGTTAAAACTAGAAAAGTGAGTGATGCTCATCCCTCCAAGTAGAGGAGTTACAAGGTAACACATTTTACAGAAGGAGCCGATCTTCGACAAAGAATGAGTGAATCACGTTCCACCCTTCACGACTTTGGTAAAGCTCTAGAAAAGTGGAATAGTTTCACTCCTCTAAGGGAAGAAGGAAGCTCAAGCAATGGAAGTAAAAGAGCAATAACACAATAAAAGAAAGCAATATTTAAAATAAAAGAAAGCAATAAATTAAAAGGAAGCAAGAATACAATAAAAGAAAGCAATACTTAAAGAAAGCTATAAGCAATAAGGAAAGCAATAATACTTTTGGAGGGTTTTCCACTCCCAAAAGATGAATGTTTTACAAGTCCTAAGGGGTGGTATTTATAGGCAACAAGGGAGGGTGAAAGTCTTGTTAGGTGGCCTTGAATCTTGTTAGGTGGACTTGAAGAGTCTTGTTAGGTGGACTTGAAAATCTTGTTAGGTGGACTTGAAAATCTTGTTAGGTGATTTTGAATCTTGTTAGGTGGACTTGAATTCTTTGATCCTCCTTTGTTTTGATCTTTGATAATTGGCACCCCAGTAGTTTGTAGTTTTAATGCAATTGGCTCCCCAGTAGTTTGTAGCTTTGACGCACAAAATCCTGAAAAGAACAACAATTAATGCATTATCCTTTATTCACACACTAATTCTAATTTGATTTATTTTGACTAGTTTAACTTTATTCAACTAACACAATTTACCTATTAAATTATGCCTTAATTAGGGTTAATCACACCCCCCAACCTAAATATTACTAGTCCCTAGTAATAAACAACATAACAAAATAAAATCACTTTCGTAGATAACACGATTGCATTTAGCATATGCAATAAGCCGTTAAACCCCTAGGTGATCCCTAGTGGACGAGTTTTGTCTCGTGAAGGTTTCCAGTGAAGCTACCTACAAACTCCAATTAAAAGATGTGTATATGTAAGATTTCTTGTCAAAATGAGTTAGCAACAGAATCATTGAGGCACACATCTCTTAATTTTGAATAGCAAGGTATGTTAAGTGTATTTTTTTTTTTTTGTGGCTCGGTTATCATATGGGTTTTTCGAGAAAAAAAATCATCATTCATTGAAGGCTCAAACATGGCTAACTAGGGATATAATTTTGTAGAAGCAATGGCTAAGGTTCAAAATCAACTCAAAGATGGCCTAAAATCCTTTCTCAAGTATGTGTATGCATGCAAAGGTTCCCTGTAGGATATGTCAATAGATTACTTTAATTGCATTTAATCAAAGCAAGTTTAATGAGATTATTCAACAATTGAAAGTGAAAGAGCTTACTTGAGTAAATGTTGATTGTCTCTCAGAAAGCATCGTAGGGCTCAAAACTTACCATGGTATTCTTCGTTATCTCCACTGGTTATGTCAGGTTTCCAAAGAATGTCAGTTATATTATAATTCTATTTTCGAGTTTGGTCATTCTGTATCTTAAGATTAACAAATACCAATGTACATTTGACATTTAAGCATAGAGAAAATACCATTTTTCAAGGAAATGGGTTTTTTTTTTTCACTCGAATAAAAATCAAAACTATTTACATACACATTTATCCATAAAAATTTACAAAAAGACTAAATGCACATATTGAACTTGGAAAACTATGGTGTCTCAGGATAGGTCCCTACCCACGCTACAAGTTGGCATTTTAGGACAATCCTTACTCGACCCACATTTTTATTTCAACAAAAAGACTTTGTACATAAACAAATATTTACAAAAAAAAATTCGGACCATTAACCTTCATCCCCAAAACACATTTTTCCACAGCTTTGTCATTATTAGTTAAAATTTAATCCGAGTCGTCGCTTGTGTCTATGTTATTATTAGTGACCCTTCCCACTTCTTGTCGCACATAACATGTAAGTCCCGGACTGGTATAAGATGGCGTCTCAGGAAAATCCTTACTCTGCCCATACACTATCCAGTTTAATCGATCGGTTGTACGACCCGAAATTGGTTCAGAACACTGATTGTATTTTTTTCATGTGAAAACACCTGCCACATTGTTTACAAGCACCCAACCGTTTGGCACGACGACGTTTAGCAAAAGTACTTCTGCCACACAATGGTTTTGCTTGTGCTTCTCGGATTTCAATTTTTCTGACTACTCTTGCTTTTCTCATGATCACAGCATGCACATCAGATGGAAATGTGCGCAAGACTCCCAAACTAAACCAAAAAATTTTAACATCCATACTTTCTATGCTTCAAGACTCACTATCTGGTTCTTTAACGTCTGCCAGTCACAAAGACGATTGACGCTGCATTTGATGTGATCATGAAATATAAGCAAAAATGCTGTAAAAATACGCAATCCAGAACAATCTTTTTTTTTTTTTAAATACAAAACTATAACAACTGGATTCGTAGATCACACCCCCCAACCTAAACCGAACATTGTCCCCAATGTTTCGAATTTACCAGTGTGTAGAGTTTAGAGATCAAGTTGTAGGGTAGAGATCTGTTCAACTGTCGAAACCTACAAAGAAAATACACAAATTAATCTTCTCTACGCAGATCTGGGTTTTTGCTAGGACGAAAACCCTTGATTTTAAATGCAGACAGAAGAAGAAGAGCCATATACAAATAGAGTAAACAAATGCCGAGCATGAGACAAACGACTGGGTCTTTGGGGAATATGGTCATGGGATTGTTGGGAGTTAGGTCGTGTTATAGAGAATAGTACAATAGAAATAAGAAGAAAAAGAAGATGAAGAAAGAGGAAAAAGCGGTGGGTGTAAAGATCTGTTTAGCTGCCGAAACCAACAAACAAAACACAACAATTAACCCACTCGAGAGAGATTTGGGTTAGGCTGGAAACCCCTCACCCTAAGTGTGAGCAGAAAAAGAGCACCCATGAACAAATACAAACATATAAGGCAAATTATTAAACAAAGAACTGGGTTGTCGGCGTATATGGTCATGGATTTGCATGGGTGGTTTGGTTTTACAGAGAACAGAGAGAACGACGACGAAGAAGAAGAAGAAGAAGAAGAAAAGAGAAAGGAAGAAGAAGGGGAGATCAATCACCGGTGGATGGGAGAAAAGAAAAAAATTTGAAAGCCTTATAAAGACATCCTATTTTTTTTTTTTTTGAGTGTCAGCAGCCGCATATCCGTGAAGAATATTCCCACCATTTTTTTTTTTTTAGTGTCGGCAGATGCGAATATTCGCGCGGAATATTCCCACAAACATTGGTGTAATATGCAAATAGTGTAACCCCTCCAACTTGATTCATAGAGTGTTCTAAAACAAATATGATATTCAATGATGGACAGTAAAAAAATAAGAAGGGTTAGAGAACACCTCGCACTTTAGCTTTGACAAAAACACCAATATCTGCGACTAAGAAAAACAAAACTATACGACAAAAGAACATAATTAACATGGAATAAAAAAAATAAAGTAAGTAAATAAAAACCTGTACATTAAAAAGCAGAAAAAAGAAAAACTAATTATTCCTTCACAACTTCCGGGTATACCGGATCCATCAAATTCTCCTCCACCACTTGTTCTTCAAAACCCCCAAAAAATGGCTTAAGTCTTTGGCCATTGACTTTGAATGTCTGGCCATTTTCGGGGTTTTGAACATCCACAGCTCCGTTGGGGTAGGCCACCTTGACAAGATAGGGGTCATCCCAACGGAATCGGAGTTTGCCTTGGAAAATAGAGAGACGAGAATTGTATAAGAGTACTTTTTGCCCGGGCTCAAATGATTTCCTCACAATGGAGTTATCATGAAAGATTTTGGCCCTTTCTTTTGAAATTTTGGAGCTCTCATACGCATCTCATCGAATCTCTTCCAACTCATTCAGCTCTAGCTTCCTATGATCACCGGCCATTCTCAAATTAAAATTTAAAGTCTTAATGGCCCAATAGGCCTTGTGTTCCATTTCGACTGGCAGGTGGCAAGCCTTTCCATAGACAAGCCGGTAGGGAGACATGCCCAAAATAGTTTTAAAGGCAGTGCGGTATGCCTAGAGGGCATCGATCAATCTATCGGACCAATCCTTCCTGTTTGGGTTAACCGTTTTTTCTAGAATGTTCTTTATCTCCCTATTGGCAAGTTCGGCTTGACCATTTGTTTGTGGGTGATACGCAGTGGATACTTTGTGAGTGACGCCATATTTGAACATTAGAGATGCAAATGGCCTATTACAGAAATGTGATCCACCATCACTTATTATTGAATGAGGCATCCCAAACCTTGAAAAGATATTCTCCTTGAGAAACTTGACTACGACTCGATGGTCATTAGTCTTGGTCGGAATAGCTTCCACCCATTTGGACACATAGTCCACTGCCAGGAGGATGTACAAATAACCAAATGACATAGGAAAAGGACCCATGAAGTCGATGCCCCAACAGTCGAATATTTTTATGACAAGTATTGGTGAAAGGGGCATCATGTTTCTTTGGGTCACACTACCCAACCGTTGGCATTTGTCGCATCCCTTACAAAATGAAACACAATCTTTGATAAGAGAGGGCCAGTAAAAACCTGATTGAAGAATTTTGGCCGAAGTCTTTTTCGCTGAGAAATGTCCACCGCAAGCTTGTGAATGGCAAAATGTAAGGACATCCCGCTATTCATTTTCAGGTACACATCTCCTCATGATTTGGTCGGGGCAATACTTGAACAAATACGGGTTGTCGAAGTAGAAGTACTTCACATCTGCCATAAATCGTCTTTGATCTTCTGGGCTCCATTGCGGTGGTGTCTGTCCTGTTGCAAGATAGTTACATATATCAGCATACCAAGGACATACAGAGTGAATTGACAGCAAATGTTCATCAGGAAAAAAATCAGGGATAGGAATGTGCTCATCGGCCTCTTGCACCACAAGCCAGGATAAATGATCCGCCACTACGTTCTCAACTCCTTTCTTGTCCTTGATCGTCAAGTCGAATTCTTGTAGGAGGAGTATCCACCTAATGAGTCTCAATTTTGCATCTTGCTTAGACAACAAATACTTTAAAGCAGAGTGATCAGTAAAGACAACAATAGGCGAACCAATGATGTAAGCACGGAATTTATCTAAGGCAAACACTACTGCTAGCAATTCTTTTTCGGTGGTAGTGTAATTCATCTGAGCCTCATTAAGTGTTTTGCTAGCGTAGTGTATCACATATGGTCTATTTTCCTCCCTTTGACCGAGCACTGCGCCGACCGCGTAATCACTTGCGTCGCACATGAGCTCAAAAGGTAAATCCCAATTGGGTGGTCGCATGATCGGAGGTGTGACTAGCATGCTTTTAAGTTTTTTAAAGGATGCCTCACAATCATCCGACCACTCAAATGGGACCTCCTTAGATAGCAGGTTGGTCAAGGGTCGGGCCAATGCACTGAAATTCTTAATGAATCGACGATAAAAACCTGCATGGCCCAAAAATGACCAGATGCCTTTGATGGATCTTGGCGTAGGGAGGTTGGAGATGGCCTCCACCTTGGATTTATCGACTTCAATACCCTTTGCCGAAACTATATGGCCAAGCACAATTCCTTCTGTCACCATAAAGTGACACTTTTCCCAATTCAAGACTAGATTCTTCTCCTCACATCTTGTTAGAACTTTCTCCAAGTTTGCCAAACATCCCTCGAATGAATCCCCAAACACCGAAAAGTCATCCATAAAGACCTCCACTATCTTTTCAACCATGTCACTGAAAATTCCCATCATACAGCGTTGGAAAGTCCCCGGAGCATTGCACAGTCCAAATGGCATGCGGCGGTAGGCAAAGGTACCATAGGGGCATGTGAAAGTGGTCTTCTCTTGATCCTCCAAAGCAATCTCAATCTGATTGTAGCCGGAGTATCCATCTAAAAAACAGTAGAATAGATGCCCCGCTACTCGTTCTAGAACTTGATCAAGGAATGGCAATGGAAAGTGGTCTTTCCTTGTGCAAGCGTTCAACTTTCGGTAATCAATGCACACCCTCCATCCGGTGATTACTCTTGTAGGAATAAGCTCATTCTCATCCACCGTAACTCCGGATTTCTTAGGTACTACTTGCGTGGGGCTAACCCACTTACTATCGGCAATTGGAAAAATGATCCCCACATCAAGTAGTTTCAGAACCTCATCCCTTACCACCTCCTTCATGATGGGATTCAATCGCCTTTGTGGTTGTCGGGAAGGTTTGGAATCCTCCTCAAGATATATGCGGTGGGTGCAAATGAGAGGGCTTATCCCCTTGATATCCGCAATGGTCCACCCAATTGCTCCTTTATGTTTTCTCAACACCTCCAAGAGTTCTTTTTCTTGTTCCATGTTTAATGTAGAGCTAATGACCACCAAAAATGTTTCACCTTCCCCAAGATAGGCGTACTTCAAATGGGTGGGCAAGGGCTTCAACTCCAAGTTGGGCTTTTGTTCATCCGACGGAAAAATTTTCTTTTCTCGATGGGGTAACTCTTCGAATGTAGGGATCCACCTTTCCATCCCTTTCAAATCTTCTACCTCCTCTTGCTCATCATAATTCTCAAGATCCACAATTCCTTCTTCCTTAAATTTCAATATCCCCTCCAGCTCCAAGTGCTCCTCAACCAAAGTGTCGATTCTATTGACCTCACTTACTTCCTCATCATCACCTGGTTGCTTTGCCAAGTTGAATACATTGTGCTCCATTGTCATATTCCCAAATGCCAACTTCATTAGACCGTTCCTGCAATTTATCACGGCATTAGATGTAGCAAGGAAGGGTCTCCCAAGTATTACTGGAATTTGGGAGCTAAGGTTTGCAACAGGATGTGTATCAAGCACAATGAAATCGACAGGGAAGTAAAATTTATCAATTTGAACTAAGACATCCTCAACTACTCCCCTTGGTGTACGGATACTACGATCCGCCAATTGAAGTGTGATTGAGGTGGGCTTCAACTCCTCCAGCTGCAGCTGTTGGTACACCGAGTAGGGAAGAAGATTCACACTTGCCCCCAAATCGAGGAGTGCTTGCTCCACTCGATAATTTCCAATGGTGATGGCTATGGTTGGACAACCGGGGTCTTTGAATTTGGGAGGAGTGTTAGTCCTCAAAATTGAGCTCACTTGCTCGGTGAGGAATGCTTTCTTGTGGACATTCAGTTTTCTCTTCACCGTGCATAAGTCCTTCAAAATCTTAGCACATGATGAATTTGCTTGATGGCGTCGAGGAGTGGAATGTTAATCTTCACCTGCTTAAACATTTCCAAAATATCAGCATAATTAGCCACCTTGACAGGTGGCTTCAAACGACTTGGGAAAGGGGTAGGCAAGGGAGGAATAAACACACAATCATCAATTAATTTTCCTTTCTCAACAACCTCTCTTTCTTTCTTTCACGCACCTCACTCTTGTCGGCGTCACCCAAGAGATCTTTTTCTTTTGGCAATGTGGTCTTGGGTGAGACCATTGGCAAAATGGTTTTGTCAATTTCTTTGCCACTGCGGAGGGTGGTGACAGCTTTGAGTTGCTCGCAACTCTCTTTCGAAGGTTCCGATGACTCAACAAGGAGTTGACCCCTAGGGTTCTCTTGTGGTTGAGCGGGGAACTTCCCCTTTTCTTGTTGAGATGCCCCTATGGAGTTTGTCAACTTTGTGAGTTGGGCTCTTACATCATTGATGGCTGTGGCATTTTGGTTATTGATGGCGGTTTGGCTTTGAATGAAGGAATGGACCATATCCTCCAAATTCCTTTTGTGAGGAGGTTGGTATGTGGATGGATTGGACGGTCCTTGAGAAAAACTTTGTGGAGGTGGATTTGGTGAAAAATTTTGTGGTGGTGGGTTTGACAAATACCCTTGTGGATTGGTCCGGGGGTATTGAGAGCTAGATGCTTGCCCTTGGCCATGGTATTGGTTTTGCTTGGGAGGCATGGGAGATGCATATACACTTGAACCATGAGGAATGGGGTTTTCATTTCTCCAACTAAAATTTGGGTGATTACTCCAACCCGGATTGTAAGTATTTGAATTGGGAGAAAATGATTGCCTCGTTTGGTTGAATGCATGGACTTGTTCATGGTACGCTTCTTTAAGGGTCGAAGTTTGGGCAATCCGATAGGGAATGCTCCATACATTCGCAAATTGAACAACCCTCCTCGGTTCGTGACACATTAGACACCTCGTGTCTCTTATTGACTTCAAGACTCTCAACTTTCCTTGACAATTTAGCAATTTTTGAAAACAAGTCTTCCCGGTCTCTCAAATCATAAATCCTCCCCCTTGAGTTTGGCCAGTCTTTTGAGGAGAAGACCTTGGTACATCGGTGGGATCTGTAATATCCCATGATTGTGCATTTTGTGCCAATGTATCAAAGTAATCTAAGGCCTCATCAGGGTCTTTGTTCAAAAACTCTCCATTACACATCATGTCAATGAACTGTCGATGGCCCGGTGTGATTCCTTCATAAAAGAAACTCACCAATTGCCATGGTTCAAAGCCATGATGTGGAAGGGATTGTAGCAATTCCTTGTACCTCTCCCAACATTGATAGAATTGCTCATTGGGCTTTTTCGAAAAGTTTTGAATTTGCTTTTTTAGGGTAGTGGTTTTATGCACCGGAAAGAATTTGTTCAAAAACTCAGAAATCATTTGGCTCCACGATGTGATGGTTCGAGGCCTTAAGGAAATAAGCCACGTTTTTGCCTTGTCTTTCAGGGAAAAGGGAAACAATTTCATTCTAGCTATCTCTTCCATCCCATGATGGGGAGGAAAGTTGCAACCATTTCCTCAAAATCCCTTATGTGTGAATAGGGGCTCTGAGTTTCAAATCCGTTGAACGTGGAAATTAGTTGCAACATCCCTGGCTTAACTATGAAAAGATGAGCTTGGACCGGAAGGAGGATGCATGATGGTGTGGTGCTTCGTGTTGGTTGTAGGAAATCCCTCATTGACCTCACCGGGGGATTCATTTGAAAATTATTCCCCTCATTCACGGGAGGGGGAAAATTCATTCTCGGATTGGGTATTTGGGGTTCTTGTGGTCCCCCACCCCTTTGGATATTTGGATTTGCAACTATATTGTCAAAATTGTCACCCGCATCCTCGGGTTGTTCTTGGTCAATATTCATGGTAGGGGCCAAGTTTTGTCTAACAAGTCGGTTTCGGTCGTTCCGCCTCCACATAAAACAAAATATATACAAACAAAGTTATACACAAACAAGATTATGTACAGGAACAACGTACCTCAGCCCATGATGAAGATCAGGGGACTTACCTCCGTCGTCCGAAAATCACCTTCTTGGTTTGACACTTGCCTTCCCGGCAACGGCGCCAAAAATGCTTGACAAATTTCCTTGTTGTTTCCTAACCTATAAACATCACCTTTTAGCATGTATAGTATATGAATAAAGGGGAGTGTCACTCTCCTAGGGATGATGTCAAAAGAAAGGGCAACGGAATGGTGGATGAATGAGATTTCAAATGTGAGTATGTGTGAACAAAAGTGCTCCCCAAGCGCAAGGAGACTTTCACGGATCGTGTTTTACTTGGTGGTATTCCAAGGTCGTTTCCACGGGGAAGGAAGTAAACCGAGGGGAAGGTGATTTTGGGAGAAAGAAAGTGTAAATCTTTGATTGTTGGAAGTTGTTTGGTGAAGTTGTTTTGATGCTAGTAAAATGAGAAACAAATGTTGGCAAATCCAAGAGGTCACTCCAATAGGAATACCGTCTCAACTCAAAACCCTCCTCCAATAGAGCATGAATGAACGATTGATTCGTGGGAAGCTAGGGGTAAGATTGGTGAGTATCTAAGCATAAACCGTGACTAGGCCTACGGAATATCAAAGACTCACCAAGTTATCCACCCTCAACCCAGTCAAACCGAACCATTGAACTCTGAAAAGAGGGGAGGAGAATGAGTTGAAATGGTATACCCAAGTGGAGGTTTCTCTTGGTTTTGCCAACTAAGAGATTTAGCTATTCATGCTTAAAATAAAGACAACAATATGATGAGAAGACATTATGAAAAAATAAAGACTAAAGCTAAGCATAAACGAATTGCATAAATTTAACTTTCGGATAACCACCTCTTACTAAAGATTGGATGAGAAACTACTCACTCTTCATGCTTTGTTAAAACTAGAAAAGTGAGTGATGCTCATCCCTCCAAGTAGAGGAGTTACAAGGTAACACATTTTACACAAGGAGCCGATCTTCGACAAAGAATGAGTGAATCACGTTCCACCCTTCACGGCTTTGGTAAAGCTCTAGAAAAGTGGAAGAGTTTCACTCCTCTAAGGGAAGAAGGAAGCTCAAGCAATGGAAGTAAAAGAGCAATAACACAATAAAAGAAAGCAATACTTAAAGTAAAAGAAAGCAATAAATTAAAAGGAAGCAAGAATACAATAAAAGAAAGCAATACTTAAAGAAAGCTATAAGCAATAAGGAAAGCAATAATACTTTTGGAGGGTTTTTCACTCCCAAAAGATGAATGTTTTACAAGTCCTAAGGGGTGGTATTTATAGGCAACAAGGGAGGGTGAAAGTCTTGTTAGGTGGCCTTGAATCTTGTTAGGTGGACTTGAAAAGTCTTGTTAGGTGGACTTGAAAATCTTGTTAGGTGACTTGAAAATCTTGTTAGGTGAACTTGAATTCTTTGATCCTCCTTTGTTTTGATCTTTGATAATTGGCACCCCAGTAGTTTGTAGCTTTAATGCAATTGGCTCCCCAGTAGTTTGTAGCTTTGACGCACAAAATCCTGAAAAGAACAACAATAATGCATTATCCTTTATTCACACACTAATTCTAATTTGATTTATTTTGACTAGTTTAACTTTATTCAACTAACACAATTTACCTATTAAATTATGCCTTAATTAGGGTTAATCAGACGTTCACCCCACCAACTCCCCATTTCTTGGTTCATCATCAATCAAAAAAATCATGGACCCACCCGTCGGCGTTTTCTTCCCCTACCTCTCCCAGGCCACCTTAGTTCCCTTTCACCGAAAATTGGGCTGCAGTAATCTTTTTTTCCTGAGTGAATCTAACTTATTCGCCTCTCCCCCCGCAGCTCTTAACCCATGGTCCATATTGCAAGGACCATGATTAGAACCTTGAGACCCAATCAAACTAAAC
>CAUOFW020002025.1:0-75282 GCA_963454935.2 Ilex paraguariensis
TAGATTTGAAAATATGTGGGTGGAGAATAGAGAATTTAAGGGAAGGATTAGAGAATGGTGGGCGAGAGATGAATTTCAAGGATGGAAGGTCTATAGGTTTATAATGACGTTGGAGTTTGTTAAGCAAAAGTTGAAAGTGTAGAATAAAGAGGAATTTGGGGATGGTCGTGAGGTTAAAAGGAGTATTTTGAATAGAATTGATGATTTTGATAAGAGAGAAGAAGAAAGGGGTAAGAAAGAAACGAAGGGATCTTAGGAACAAACTTGAGGAGGTTCTGTTTAGGGAAGAAAGAAGTACGAGACATAAATCTAGAGTGAAGTCAATGATAGCTATTGAAATTTTTTGTCACGAGTGGCAAATATAAAAGGGTTCAAGAAGGTTATTGATAAATTAGAAAAGGGGATGGTATGATTATTGAGGATTAGGATTTGATTGAAAGGGAAATTGTTGATTTTTTTTGCTAATTTATATTTTGCCAACCATAGAAGTAGACCTACTTTAAGGGGGCTTCAGTGGTCTCCTATTAAAGGACTGGTGGCAAGGTGGTTGGAGTGGCCTTTTGAGATGGAAGAAGTTAAGAATGCTGTCTTTTAGTGTAGTAAAAATAAAGCTGCTGGTCCAGATCCGGATGGGTTCACTATGGCCATTTATCAAGTGTGTTGGGAAGAGATGAATGATAATTTGATGAAACTGTTTGAGAATTTTTTTTTTCCTATAATGGGGTGGTTAATGCAATGACAAATGTCTCATTTGTTTGTATGCTTCAAAGTTGCGGTATCGACTATTTATTTGGAGGNCTATAATGGGGTGGTTAATGCAATGACAAATGTCTCATTTCTTTGTATGCTTCAAAGTTGCGGTATCGGGATAAATAAACCTCCGGTGGCTCTGTATAACTGACACCGTAGCGCTGCGCCATAGGGTTGATACATATAAAATGCCAAATAGAAGGCCCAATTTTTTAAAAAAAATTTAAAAAATGGAAGCAACAAAATTCATTGTAATCTGATCAAAATCTACCGTCTACCACATTAAATATATTGAAATTGGATTGGAATGATGCTACCGGACATATCGAGCTATATTATGGTAACTTACTAATCAAATATATTCTGTTAACTTACTAGTCATTGTTTCGATGTATTTAAAATANTACCGGACATATCGAGCTATATTATGGTAACTTACTAATCAAATATATTCTGTTAACTTACTAGTCATTGTTTCGATGTATTTAAAATAAAAATACAATCAAACCCAAAAAAATTCAAACAATATGTAATTTGTTTGTATGGATATTAATACTATTTATTGTTAAACATAGATATGACATCCTATTTACCCCAAAAAAGACACCAGTCCAGAGCAAAAGAGAAGAAGAATAAAGAATACAACACATAGTATATTAATATAATATTAATACCATTTGTTACTTAACCTACATATCACAACCTATTAACAAAAAAAGGGCAATCGTCTAAAATCGGGAGAAAAACGAANTGTTACTTAACCTACATATCACAACCTATTAACAAAAAAAGGGCAATCGTCTAAAACCGGGAGAAAAGCGAATACACACACATAGAGAGAGAGAGAGAGAGAGAGAGAGAGAGAGAGAGAGAGAGAGAGAAGACATCGACAAAAGGGAACGACTTCGCGATCAACGCTTGATTCTTTGCGATTGTAGCTCGACAGAGGAGGACTTGAGGACCATCTCAGTCGATACTTGTGTGAAGAAGAAGAAGAAGAAGAAGAAGAGAAGGAGTCTACCTTAGTGCAGTAGCGCCAATTTTCTGGTATGCTTCTAATTTTTATGCATATTGCTTTGATTCAGCCATGTATTTGTATTTCATAGAAAATCCATGTGGGTCTTGATTTTTCATATTCATTTTTTGGCCTTTTTTTGCTTCATTGGCTCTTTGAGCGTTGTGAATGACTGATGTGTTATTATTCTTTGAATCGGTTGAGTTGGATACAAGTTTAGCCGAGTCAATCGAGTTAAAGTCGATTTTGACCAATTCTACCGAGGTGTGTCCGAGTCCTTACTAAGTCAAGGTAGAATTGGGATTTTTGCATACTAGGAAGTGGTATCGATTCAGTACAGAGCTGGATACAACTAGCTGATTCATATTAGTCTTGACTGATACCTTGAACCCTTTTTGTTTGTCTAGTTCAAAAAAAAAGATAATTATTTGAAGTTGAAGGATTTTAGATCTATTAGCCTAGTGACAAGTTTGTATAAGATCATAGCCAAGGTTTTATTAGAAGTTTAGGGAGTGTTTCAGAAATATTATTTCAAAATCGTAAGGGACTTTTGTTAAAGGGACATAGATAATGGATGTGGCGTTTGTAGCTAAGGAGGCGATAGAAGATTATAGAGTTAGAGGAGTGGCGGACATTGTGTTGAAAATTAATTTTCAAAAAGCTTATGATCGTGGATTGGAGGTGCTTGGATTTTTTGATGGAAGCAAAAGGTTTTGGAGTTAAATGAAGGCAATGGATTAAGGGATGCTTGAGGTCTATGAGTTTTTCTATTATGTTTGTTAACTTTAGAGAGTTATCACACTATTAGAAAACGAAGGAGAGTGGTCAAAAAACTTAACATTTCTCTCACAAACCACTTGTATTTATAATTAACTCGTACCATGCAAAAGACTTGTATACCCTCTAGTGGTATGCTTTTTACAACTAGTATTTACATAATACTCTTAACACTCTCCCTAAAGGTGGACTATATATATCATATAATTCAAGGTTGGAACAAATAGTTTTAAGATGTGTACGACTTAATGTTTTCGTAAACATATTTGTAAGCTGATCCTTAGATCTCACAAATGGAGTTGTAATATCTCCCGTTATTATCTTGTCTTGAATAAAATGACAATCTATCTCAATATGTTTGGTTCTCTCGTAAAATATTGGATTGACAGCGATATGAATAACTATTTAGTTCTCTGGTGGAATACTAAATTGACAACGATATGAATAACTGCCTGATTATCACAAAACAACTATAAAAGAGGTTAAATTGGAAAGCTAATTTCCTAGAGAAAGTGTAGCAGCTACGTCAATTCACTAGTTGTATGTGTTATTGTTCTATACTAAGCATCCGCACTGGATCTTGCTACCATTGTTTGTTTCTTACTCTTCCATGAGACAACCTTCCCTCCCAGGAAAGTATAATAACCAGTGGTTGATCTTCGATTAGGAAAGCCAGTCCAATCAGCATCTAAAAAATCTTTTACTCTAAGATGTTCATTAGCTCGATATAATAATCCAAGACTAGGAGTACGTTTGAGATATCACAGAATACAAGTAATTGCCTCCCAATATGGTATTCTAGGACATCTCATAATCTTACTACATTAACTGCATAAGAAATATTTAGTCGGCTAATAGTAAGATAATTGAGCTTCCCAACTAACCTGCGGTATTGATTTAGATTCTCAAACAGTGCACTATCATCTACCAATAATTTTTGATTCGGATCCATAGGGGCATCAAATGGTTTGCCACCCAATAAATTTGCTTTTGCTAACATGTCAAGTATATATTTTCTTTGGAATAATTAATACCCTGTTTATACCTAGCAACCTTAATACCCAAGAAATACCCGAGTTTTCCTAGGTCTTTAGTGTGAAATTGGTCTTGCAAGAAAGTTTTTTACTAGGCAATTCCTTTAGAATTATTTTCAATAATTACAATATCATCTACATAAATCACTTATAGAATATATTCGACATCTGCCTTTCTATGAAACACAGAGTGGTATGTCTGACATCGAAGAAGACTTAACTCTAAAACTGCATTTGAAAACTTAGTAAACCATGCCTTCGGTGACTGCTTCAAACTATATAGAGATTTTTTTAACCGACACATTTTTACAGTACTCTCCCTGAGCAGTAAACTCAGGTGGATGTTGCATGTAGACCTCTTCAACCAAATTACCATGTAATTAAGTATTCTTGACATCCAACTGAAATAAGGGTTAATCAAGATTAGCCACCAAAGAAATTAATATACGAACAAAAGAAATTTTGGCAACTGGGGAGAAAGTCTCTTTATAATCAACACCATAGGTTTGAGTAAAGTCCTTGACATCAAGACAGATTTTGAGATGCTCCACAGAACTATCTGGATTAAGTTTAACAGTGTACACCCAGCGACAACCAACTGTCTATTAACTAGGAGGTAAAAGAACAAGATTCCAAGTCCTATTATGGTGACTTTCATAGCTTTTTTCCAACTCGGATAAGACAGCGTCTCATGTAAATGCTTAATAATAGAGATAGTAGGCAGTTGAGAGGTAAAACAAGAGAAGGCAGAAGACAAGGCATCATATGAAACAAAATGAGCAATGGGATGCTTAGTAACACACAATCGAGTACTTTTTCAAATAGTAATAGGTAAAGAGTCAGAATTAGTTGAGGGACCAGTATCGGAAGACGACGAGGTAGACGGTATGGGCACCTTAGTCTATGATCGAGGACGTCGAGAGTATACACGAAGTGGAGAAGGAGATGGTACCACAATAGGTAGTGGAATATTTGATGATAAGAGAAAAAGTGCTGGTGTAAGGGACAACTCGGTCTAGATCTTGCCCTTAGGATCTGGAAAATAAGGAACAAATTCATTAAAAGTGATATCAACACTAGTGAAGTATCGACGAAGGAGACGACTATAGCAACGATACCTCTTATATGTACGGGAGTTACGTAGAAAGACACATTTGGTAGCACGAGGATCTAGTTTATCAAATCCAAGGCCCAAGTTGTGAACATACACTCAAAAACCTTAGGGATTAAGGAAAATAAGAGCTTACCAAGGAAAATGACAGAATATGAACTTGCTCATATAGTATAGAAAATGACATACGATTAAATGAGGTGACAAGCAGTGAGAACAACATCATTCCAAAAACAACTAGAAACATTCATTTGTAATAACAGTGCACGAGTAACTTCTAATAGATGACGGTTCTTGCGCTCAGTGATACCATTCTGTTGAGAGGTGTAGACACAAGAAGTTTGATGAATAATGTTAGTTTTATAAAAATAAGCGAAAAAGGGATTAGATTTATATTCATGAGTATTATCAGAATGTAAAATACGAATACGACAACCAATACTGTGTCTTTATTTCTTTACGAAATGTCTCGCATATAAAAAATTAGTCAGAATGAACTTTCATAAGAAACAATCAGGTCATATGAGAATAATCATCTATAAATGTCACAAAATAAGGGTACCCTATACATTAGAATGTATTAATTCAAATGGACTAGACACACGATTATTGACTCTAAACTGAAAGGACACACGGTGATGCTTTAAGTTGACAAGCTTCATAAGACATAGATGACACATAACTAAGTTTTGAAACTTGACACTTCAAATTCTAGAGAGAGGGATGACCAATACGACAATGCTATTGAAAAAGAGATTAAAAGGTTTGGAGTGGCTGAGTAGGTGGATCAAGGTCAAAGTAATAGAGACCATCAACTTCATGTCCTGTACCACCAATCTTTCTCTTCGTCTAGAGATCCTAAAACACACAATAAGAGGGATAAAAGTTTACAGAACAATTAAGGGAATGTGTAATCTTGCTAATAGAAAGTAAAGGAAAAATGAAGAGTCAATGTGGCATATCAGGAGTTAATTGAATAGTCCCCAAATTTGAAATTTTAGAAGATGTACCATTAGTAAGAGTAATACTATGTGTGGAAGTAGTAGATTGATAAGTAGAAAAGACCAGACGCACCAGCCATGTGGTTAGAAGCACTAGAGTCTATGATCCAGGGGGTTGTAATTGGAGCATAGTAAACAAGTGAAAGCGACACCTGATTGGGCAAAAATAATAGCGGAGGAAGATAGAACAACCTTGCTAAGATAGGAACTGAGCATACTCTTGTGTAGGAGTAACTGACCCAAAGTCGGGTGGAGTCGATCGAGGTATAGAAGCAGCAATTGAGGTGTCATCCTGATAGGAAACCTGGTTAGCAACACCTGAAGGTTTGCTATATAAATTCCAACAATAATCAATAGTGTGGCTTCTACGATCACAATGAGTGCATGAACGAGAACTTGACTGCCTCCACGACCTCCAGTACGGCCTCCCTAACCTCCGGGACCACCACAATTACCACGGCTACCTTGGGAATTGTCACTATGGCCATTAGGGACAACAAGAGCGGAGCGATTAGTAGGCACACTAGGATTCGTCTTGGAAGAGCCACTAGAGAAAGATAGTTCACTGTAAGCAGGAGAAAACCTCAAGTAGAGATGGAAGACTTGAGCCACCCAAAATTTGAGAGCAAATAGACTCATATTTAGGTTTTAAACCAACTAAAAAACGAACAAAATTCAAATCCTTATTCTGTTTCTTGCAAATCGCTGCATCAGTAATAAATGGGTGGTAGAGCTTCAATTCTTCACAAACTCCCCGAATATGAGAGTAATAGTCATCAAGACTCGGAGTACTCTGCTCCAGACGAAATCCTCTCTTCCAAATTGATGTTCCAATATTTTCTTGTCATTTCTCCCCACATTTTTCTCCCCCCCTAAATACTATTTGCATACCTCATATGCACGAATAAAATTTTCTGAGCCAGAATACATGGTGACCAATTAATCCTATATATCTTTGGCCGTGTCGAGGTAAAGCATAGAAGAACTTATATTGGGCTTAATGCTATTCAATATTAATGAAATAATCTGAGCATCTTCCTGTTTCCACTTATACTAAGGAGTACCTTCCTTGGGTTTAGTGTCCACTAAATATTTCTTAAAGCCTTTGTCTCTAAGAAACACTTGAATAGATCGTGATCATAAAACATAATTAGTACTATTGAGTTTAACAGATGTCCTGGGACCAGTAATTAAAATCATAGGAGAAAAAGTCGGTGGCATGGGTGGAATAAGAACATACTAATCATCATCATTTCTATTCGTGGGTTCCATAATTGTATAGCAATAATAGAACCAAAGAAAAAACCAAAGAAAAAGAAGAAAGAATCACTTTACTGCGAAGATCTTAGGCTGGAAGAACACGAAAGAACACTGAACTGGACCAGAAATGTTGGTGGTCTGCTGAACCGGCCCTGAATTGGGGACGGGATCCCTGAATCAGACCAGAAGTAGTGGTTGGATGCTTGAACCGAGTCTGAAACACTTATTGGATGTTTGAATTGGACCAGAAAAGGTTGTTGGATGCCTGAACAAGACTAGAATAGGGGTTTGTACTGCTAAACAGATGCAGAACTAGCTTGAACCTTGGTGAACCGATCTTGAATCAGACTAGCTTGAGATGAACTGGTATAAACTGAAACTGGTTGGCTGGACTAGACCAATCTGTGAATTGGGCTTCGACTGGACTGGGTTGACTCAATTAGGCTGGACCAGGATGCTGATTGGGCTGGTGTTGAACTGAGCTGGGACTGTTGTTGGTTAGGCTCAACAGAAATTAGGCTTGGACTATCCTGGGTTTTAAGAGCAACTAAAACCCACCTGATTCGAACTGACCTAGGCTATTGTCTTTTCCACTACCAGGGTTTCAATGAAGCCCTAGGTTCAATAGTGCCGCCACACACCAGAAACCGCAGGACCACTACCACAACAACGCACCACCGCACCACCACACCACCACAGCGGTTCTCTGATGACCAGCGCAACCACCACAACAACCGTCGACGACACGACACCACCACCACAATAGATCACGATTGATCTCCGCAACACACCCACACTATTGTAGACATTAAATCATCACCCATAACCCTAAGACCATGGTCGTGGGAATTGCGATTGAGCCAACAATTTCGAACAAAAACAAGAATAAAAGAAAAAGAAAAGGAAGAAAAAGATGAAGTTCTTAGATCAAATCCTCGATAAACAAAAAAACTGATCAAATTCAAGATTCGATATGTTCTGATATCGTNGAAAAAGATGAAGTTCTTAGATCAAATCCTCGATAAACAAAAAAACTGATCAAATTTAGGATTCGATATGTTCTGATATCATGTAAAGTTTAGGGAGTTAATATAATTTTAGAGAAAGACGGATAGTAGTCAAAAAAGTTAACCTGTCTCTCACAATCCACTTGTATTTATAGTTAACTCTTATCATACAAAAGACGTGTATACCTTTTAGTGGTATACTTATTACAACTAGTATTTATATAATACTCTTAAGAATGTTAAATTGCAAACAAGGGAAAAGTTTAAAGCATCTAGGGGGCCGAGGCCAGGAGATCCTATATCTACTTTTTTGTTTATTTTGGTGGTTGGTGGATTGAGTAAGTTAATGGAGAGAGTAAAGAGATGTAATTTGGTTTTGGGCTTTATGATAAAAAGGAAAAAATTTCTGTGTGTTAGAATTTAGAAAAGATTGTTGATGTGTTTGTTTTGATTTCTGGACTTACTGGTAAATAAAGTAAAATGTTAGATTGTGGAGGTAAATTCTAGTCAGGAAAAAATTGAGAGATTGACTAGGGATTTTATGTGTATGGTGGGTATGTGTCTATTGAAGTATTTGGGGTTCCTTTTAGATGGTAATCCAATGTCCAAAACTTTTTGGGATCGGATCGTGTTATTGAGAAAATTGGGACAACACTTGATGGATGGAAGAGCCCCCCCTTCCCCCCAAAACAAAAAAAAAAAATAAAACTTGTCTTGGTTAGTATCCCTAGCTCTNTAAGATAGGAACTGAGCATACTCTTGTGTAGGAGTAACTGACCCAAAGTCGGGTGGAGTCGATCGAGGTATAGAAGCAGCAATTGAGGTGTCATCCTGATAGGAAACCTGGTTAGCAACACCTGAAGGTTTGCTATATAAATTCCAACAATAATCAATAGTGTGGCTTCTACGATCACAATGAGTGCATGAACGAGAACTTGACTGCCTCCACGACCTCCAGTACGGCCTCCCTAACCTCCGGGACCACCACGATTACCACGGCTACCTTGGGAATTGTCACTATGGCCATTAGGGACAACAAGAGCGGAGCGATTAGTAGGCACACTAGGATTCGTCTTGGAAGAGCCACTAGAGAAAGATAGTTCACTGTAAGCAGGAGAAAACCTCAAGTAGAGATGGAAGACTTGAGCCACCCAAAATTTGAGAGCAAATAGACTCATATTTAGGTTTTAAACCAACTAAAAAACGAACAAAATTCAAATCCTTATTCTGTTTCTTGCAAATCGCTGCATCAGTAATAAATGGGTGGTAGAGCTTCAATTCTTCACAAACTCCCCGAATATGAGAGTAATAGTCATCAAGACTCGGAGTACTCTGCTCCAGACGAAATCCTCTCTTCCAAATTGATGTTCCAATATTTTCTTGTCATTTCTCCCCACATTTTTCTCCCCCCCTAAATACTATTTGCATACCTCATATGCACGAATAAAATTTTCTGAGCCAGAATACATGGTGACCAATTAATCCTATATATCTTTGGCCGTGTCGAGGTAAAGCATAGAAGAACTTATATTGGGCTTAATGCTATTCAATATTAATGAAATAATCTGAGCATCTTCCTGTTTCCACTTATACTAAGGAGTACCTTCCTTGGGTTTAGTGTCCACTAAATATTTCTTAAAGCCTTTGTCTCTAAGAAACACTTGAATAGATCGTGATCATAAAACATAATTAGTACTATTGAGTTTAACAGATGTCCTGGGACCAGTAATTAAAATCATAGGAGAAAAAGTCGGTGGCATGGGTGGAATAAGAACATACTAATCATCATCATTTCTATTCGTGGGTTCCATAATTGTATAGCAATAATAGAACCAAAGAAAAAACCAAAGAAAAAGAAGAAAGAATCACTTTACTGCGAAGATCTTAGGCTGGAAGAACACGAAAGAACACTGAACTGGACCAGAAATGTTGGTGGTCTGCTGAACCGGCCCTGAATTGGGGACGGGATCCCTGAATCAGACCAGAAGTAGTGGTTGGATGCTTGAACCGAGTCTGAAACACTTATTGGATGTTTGAATTGGACCAGAAAAGGTTGTTGGATGCCTGAACAAGACTAGAATAGGGGTTTGTACTGCTAAACAGATGCAGAACTAGCTTGAACCTTGGTGAACCGATCTTGAATCAGACTAGCTTGAGATGAACTGGTATAAACTGAAACTGGTTGGCTGGACTAGACCAATCTGTGAATTGGGCTTCGACTGGACTGGGTTGACTCAATTAGGCTGGACCAGGATGCTGATTGGGCTGGTGTTGAACTGAGCTGGGACTGTTGTTGGTTAGGCTCAACAGAAATTAGGCTTGGACTATCCTTGGTTTTAAGAGCAACTAAAACCCACCTGATTCGAACTGACCTAGGCTATTGTCTTCTCCACTACCAGGGTTTCAATGAAGCCCTAGGTTCAATAGTGCCGCCACACACCAGAAACCGCAGGACCACTACCACAACGACGCACCACCGCACCACCACACCACCACAGCGGTTCTCTGATGACCAGCGCAACCACCACAACAACCGTCGACGACACGACACCACCACCACAATAGATCACGATTGATCTCCGCAACACACCCACACTATTGTAGACATTAAATCATCACCCACAACCCTAAGACCATGGTCGTGGGAATTGCGATTGAGCCAACAATTTCGAACAAAAACAAGAATAAAAGAAAAAGAAAAGGAAGAAAAAGATGAAGTTCTTAGATCAAATCCTCGATAAACAAAAAAACTGATCAAATTTAGGATTCGATATGTTCTGATATCATGTAAAGTTTAGGGAGTTAATATAATTTTAGAGAAAGACGGATAGTAGTCAAAAAAGTTAACCTGTCTCTCACAATCCACTTGTATTTATAGTTAACTCTTATCATACAAAAGACGTGTATACCTTTTAGTGGTATACTTATTACAACTAGTATTTATATAATACTCTTAAGAATGTTAAATTGCAAACAAGGGAAAAGTTTAAAGCATCTTGGGGGCCGAGGCCAGGAGATCCTATATCTACTTTTTTGTTTATTTTGGTGGTTGGTGGATTGAGTAAGTTAATGGAGAGAGTAAAGAGATGTAATTTGGTTTTGGGCTTTATGATAAAAAGGAAAAAATTTCTCTGTGTTAGAATTTAGAAAAGATTGTTGATGTGTTTGTTTTGATTTCTGGACTTACTGGTAAATAAAGTAAAATGTTAGATTGTGGAGGTAAATTCTAGTCAGGAAAAAATTGAGAGATTGACTAGGGATTTTATGTGTATGGTGGGTATGTGTCTATTGAAGTATTTGGGGTTCCTTTTAGATGGTAATCCAATGTCCAAAACTTTTTGGGATCGGATCGTGTTATTGAGAAAATTGGGACAACACTTGATGGATGGAAGAGCCCCCCCTTCCCCCCAAAACAAAAAAAAAAAATAAAACTTGTCTTGGTTAGTATCCCTAGCTCTTGTCTCTCTTTAAGATGTCTTGCTTGGTAGCACAGAGGATTGAAGGGATAATGAAAGATTTCTTATGTGAAGGAAGTGAGAAAGGAAAGAAGGATCATTTGATTAATTGGGGGATTGTGTTTATGCCTAGGATTAAGGATGGTCTTTCATTGGAGAATGTGTTAAAAAGAATGTGGCCTTAGATTGAAAATAGCTTTGGAAGCTTCCAGTGAAGCAAGGTTCACCGTGGCAAGTGGTTATTAGGAGAAAATATGAGTTGTAGATTGATTGGTGGGATGCTAATTGGATTGAAAGGAAACTTTTCGGAGTCGATGGAAATTCATTTCTCTGGGCTTCTAAGTTTTTCTCATATAGTAAAATTTATTGTGGGGTTGATCGAAAGTTCATTTTTAAGAGGATATTTGGAGGGGGAAACAATCTTTTTCTACTCTATTGCCTCATCTTTAATTGTCTTTCTTGCTATCGTTGTAAGGCCCCGATCTTTCGAATGCGTTACTTTATAAATTTATTACAATATACCAAAAATATATCTCCAAATACTAGGCCAGAGTTTTGTTTATCTCGAAAATAAATTAAATATAATCTCGACAATATACAAATGAATTTTATCAAATAATATATTGCAACAATAAAATCAAATTTTATAAAGCTATAATTCTTTGATATCTCAACTCTGGTCTTTTCGTTAGAGATCATCTTGAAAAATATATAATACGACAAACAAAATATGCTCAATGATAAAAAAAATACGAATGATCAAATACCAAATAACTCGGATTATAGAAATCATGAATAGTTGGATCATCAATTAAATTTGACATACCAAATAACTCAACTATGATTAAATATAGACTCATATTCGGTTCATCTTGGTGACATGACAAGTGACACTTGGACATAGCTCATATCGTATAATTATGCCTTGCGTAGCCATAATCAAACTGAACAATCACACCATGCAGGGCCACAATCATATTTCACAATACCAATCAATTTCAAAGTATTTAGGTCAAAATACAGGTCAGGTTAACAAAATTTTAGAATTTGATATTAACTGAAAATAATCAATAGGAATATGAATTTTAGATAATCAAAGGATATTCTTTGTAAAGAGATTTAAAAGATATGAGCATATTGTATATTAATTTGTACCTCAGAATCATTAATGACTTTGACATATATAAAATTCAAAGTACCACGAACAAGATACTCAAATTTGATAGCGATATGAAGTAAAATCACCATTCAATTTTTGACTCTAAATCTCATAAATTTTTCCTTATATTTTTTTTTCTTCCTCTCTTTCTCTTCCTTCCTTTCTCTGTTTCTTCCTTTTTTCCCCGGTTGCCTACTCTCCCAAAGACCCGTATTTATAGAACCACTTTACTTGGCCTCCAAGGTGTTCTTGCCATCTAACTTGTGCCACTTTACTTGGCCTCCAAGGTGTTCTTGCCATCTTACTTGTGCCACTTTACTTCTCCTCCAAGGCGTTCATGCCATCTTACTTGTGCCACATGTAATATAATATATATATTACATGTAACACATTTTTTCCTATATGATTTAATTCGAACACTTCAATCTTTAATAGGACATTTTTATTCCAACACGAAATATAACTTATAGTCATTTGTCACGTTTTCACATAAGGAGTCTATATTTGAGATCCATTTACTTATTTGAAATTTCTAAAAATAAACTTCAGTAACATAGAATCATAGTTATCTTTTACTTCATAACCGGGTTTTTACAATCATAGTCTATCCTTTGCATCCTTTGTTTCTTTGTAGTTTTTTCTGATCACTTGGATTTTGGATTTCACAGAAATCTTAATGATAAAGAATATTCGAAATTGGTGTTACTTCTTTCTACGCTTATTGCTATCTCTTTGTCACGAAATTCCTTTGATGAAAGAGTTTGGAGTTGTGATTTTTTTGGGTGTTTTCTTATGCAAATCTTATTTTGAGTCTTTAATTGATGATCTCTCAATTCCATTATTTTATCTGTGTTGGAGGATTTGGAAGGTTGAACTGCCTTCAAATGTGCTAGTTTGTGGATGGATAATTGCTTATGGTAAGATTAAAGCTTCAAAAGAGGAGATCTTCACAAATTGTGTTTTACCGCTATATTGTGTTATGTGTAGAAAGGATTGTGTGAATCACTTATTCTTGCACTTTGCTTTTTTCACTTAGGAACAAATTGTTTGATTTTGTTTTACCTTTATTGGGCAGCCCTGAGATCGATGTTATCTATGCTTTGTTTCGATTTTTAGGGGTTAGAAGGAAATAGAAGAGGAAAACCCATTGACATTGCACTTTTTTTGCCACAATTTGGGTCTTGTGCAGAGAAAGGGGTGCAAGGATCTTTGATGATAAACAGGAGGAGTTTAATTCTTGATGGGACTGATTCATTTTCTGGCTTCTTTTTGGCATCTGTGACCAAGGATTTTGAGAATTTTCCTCTTTTTAGTATAATTGCTTGCTGGGCAGCTTCAAGTGGATAGTAATTTGGTCTTTTTGTCTTTTTTTTAGGAGGAGTTGCTTTTTTTGTTACCCTTTTCTGGGTTGGATGACTTGTCCACCTTCAAAGGGCTTTGTAACACTTTGTTTCCGTTTTTAGTATTAAAATTTGTTTTTATTGGAAAAAAGATAAGTTGCTGTTGGTTTTACTTGTTAAATATCTGACTTAAAAATATTTTAGTGTCTTGAATGATTTGTGGGCATGGGTCGTACCCATAGTTTATAGGTCAGAGTTTGGATCAAATCATGATGGTTGTTTATGTGGTCCTTAATTTGTCTAGACTAGTTTAATCAAATTGTCGTCAGTTCTTTAATTTTGGAGTCATAGTTCTAACTGTATTCTCTAGGTAGTTCACTAGCAAAGAGCAGCATTTGAAATCATCCAAATCCTTGTTTTGAGGTTTTTGATTTATCATGTTCACTTCTTGAAACAAAGGAAGTCATATTCATTCTGGTAGCTGTGGCGCTATGCAGATTGTTAATATTAATCATAGTGTTTGCATTTTAGTGGAATCTAGATTCAAAAGACCATTGTTTTAAGCACCTTATCTGATCTTATGCCTTTTTTATTTGTTTGCTGACATGCCTTTTATTTTGCTCTTTATAACTTGTAATTTGCTATATTTTGTCCTGGTTGGCTTCACTTTTCTTATTTGATGATAGGAAATTATCCCTGTCCAATTTTCTCTTATGAATTGTTGCTGTGAATGGAGATCATCTCAAGCATTTGAAGTTATTTCATTGTAGTTCTATGACGTGCTTGCCATGATATACTTAACATAAAAGATGGTGTCCTGAGTTACAAATATGTATTTCTAGCATTTGCATGTGGCTGGAATGTTGAACTTCGCTATATAGTCTGTATTTGAGGCCCCTGCTTTGTGCTGGTAAACCCTTGGCAAAGAATAAAAAACATTAATTTTGCAGAAACAGTGCACAAATACCATTTTACTGCAATCTCTGAATTGTAATGTATTGCATGTACACATAGTTCTTTGATCTTCTGAATAGAAACGTAAGTTTGTTTTCTTTCTTCTTTTTGATACATAACATTTTATCAGAGGAGAGTTAAGGTGAACAATTCAACAGATGACTCTTTGTGGCCATCATAGTTTATTTACCTTGATTTTTTTCTTTTTTTTTTGAATTCAACTGTTGAAATTTCATTGTCCAAACTTCATGACAACTTAATGAGATACTTAAACATTTTGGTAATTATGGTGACAGCATATGCAAGATGAGGATGCAGGGAGGCCATACCGGAAGTTCCTTTGAGTCTTCTCAAGTTTTCTTCAATAATGGTGGGTGGAGTGAAATTAGTCTTCTGGAGGAACAAAATGTGTTGTACCTCTTTCATGATTTGGAAACTCCTTACTTGCTCAGTGAAACATAACGTCTTGCCTGCCAGTTTCCGTTGTACTCTGTTGTTTACAGAGATTCATGATGTTATGATTTCCTTTATTTGTCAAACTTTAGTCAACTGGGTTTGATGGAAGATCTTAAGCTTCTGATGTATTTTGCTCTCTCTAAAATGAAAGAAATGTTACTTTGAGAAACTAGAAACAAGAATCTAATTAGAACTTAGTATCAAAGAAATAGGCGTATCAAAGAAAGCAGAACATGAGATATCAAAAGTTTAGTATCAGAACATGAACATTGCGAGACCCATTAGAAAATAAAAAGGACAAGTCAAACCCATTTCACATTGTGATCCTTATTTTTGTATTATAAGAAGGAACTAGTTGGCCTAGGGTTTGGATATCTCCCTGACACAATAAAAACATATTGACGAATATTATTTATTGACTAGGCAAAATCTTGGACATAAAAATCAACTCAGGCCCAGGTTACGACACTGTGGTAAGCGTATTAGATGACCTGCTGGGTATCTGAAAAAAAAGAGGCTATTGATTACACATAGGAGGGATATATCTGGGACAAGGAATAATGTATATTTCTGTACAAATAAGCATTAGTTTTTTTTTTTTTTGCCTCAAGGTAATACAGGCTTTAATCATTAAAATCGCTAAGCCACAGAGCACAAATTAATTTAACAGTCCGCAAACTGATAATCAACATCTGACAACAACTGGAATATAAATATAAGAAAAAGAATTCAAAGGCAAAATTAGGAACCTTCTAATAGGCACTTCCTATAGAATCAAAATCTATACAGGCATACTCTGATGACAAATCATGTGGCAAACATCAAATATGGGTATTCACAAGGGAGCTTATAAAAGCAATACAAAGTTAACTTTCTTCCACCATCCACTATTGCAGCTGTTATCTCCTCTCTCTCTCTCTCCTTCACCAACATCTCATTCCTTCTTCATTCCTTTAAACAACCTCGCTAAGCATGGTTGCTGCAGACTTCATTGTCGGCATTATAGGTTCATTTCTATCCTTTCTTTTGAATCTCTCTTTCAATTTCTATGACTGTTTGTTATGGAAGTACACCATTTTGTAATAATTAACTTAACCTCTTATTTGTTGTAGGCAATATAGTCTCTATAGTAAGTTTTGCGTCTCCAATGTAAGTTTGACCTCCAAGAAAAAAATCATGTTCTATGCAATGAATATGACGACTAATTTCACTTTGCATCCTTAAGAACTTTATTTTACCATGTCTACAATTAAGGTTCTCACATTGTTCTCTCAATCACTTGAATCAGTTTTATGTTCTTCCAAAACCAAATGCCCTTTACGTTTTAGATGGAAAATGTCCGTGCCATTATATTTTTAGAGTAAAGTCAAACAAAATCACATAATTTGAGGAGCAAATTTATATAATTTTCCGTCTCATTTTTAATGGACTTCTTTAATTTAAGCAACGTAAAGCCANCTTCACCAACATCTCATTCCTTCTTCATTCCTTTAAACAACCTCGCTAAGCATGGTTGCTGCAGACTTCATTGTCGGCATTATAGGTTCATTTCTATCCTTTCTTTTGAATCTCTCTTTCAATTTCTATGACTGTTTGTTATGGAAGTACACCATTTTGTAATAATTAACTTAACCTCTTATTTGTTGTAGGCAATATAGTCTCTATAGTAAGTTTTGCGTCTCCAATGTAAGTTTGACCTCCAAGAAAAAAATCATGTTCTATGCAATGAATATGACGACTAATTTCACTTTGCATCCATAAGAACTTTATTTTACCATGTCTACAATTAAGGTTCTCACATTGTTCTCTCAATCACTTGAATCAGTTTTATGTTCTTCCAAAACCAAAGGCCCTTTACGTTTTAGATGGAAAATGTCTGTGCCATTATATTTTTAGAGTAAAGTCAAACAAAATCACATAATTTGAGGAGCAAATTTATATAATTTTCCGTCTCATTTTTAATGGACTTCTTTAATTTAAGCAACGTAAAGCCAATTACCGGAGTTTGTGGTGTAATATATGACATAAGATCATTGAAAGGATAATGTAACACAAAATTAAGGTTGAGAGGTCGAAGTATAAGTGACCAAGATTTTTAAAAGGATGTCAATTTTTTTTGATTTACATAACTAGATATGGTCAGTTTTATCTATCCTCTTAACATAGTCACGTAAATAAATGGGCTTTTTCAGAGGGACGTTTAGGGAAGTGTTGAAGAAGAAATCGGCCGACAATTATGAGGCACTCCCATATGTAACTACGTTACTGAGCACAAGTCTGTGGACTTTCTACGGAGCTCTCGACCCAGATGACGGTGTGCTTATTATAACAGCAAATAGTGTTGGTATGGCAGCACAGGCCACATATCTCGCGCTCTATCTCATCTACGCTTCCAATGATAAAAAGGTAATCAATGATCTCTCTCTTCCTTGCCCCTCTCGTTTGAAAAATAAACAATGCAAAGACCCATTCGAAGAATCTTTAACTGTTTAATGAAGATAACGTAAATCAAATAATATTTTGAAATAAAAATTAATTCCGTTAGAAAACAAAACATATACATTTGACAACTGTTTTGCAACAAATCTTAGTAGGTAACTAGTACACTTATATGAGCATATGCGTGTTAATGCGTATAAGCTGTGAGGAAATGAGCAAACCCGATGAGGAAACATAAGAAGGCAAAAAAGAAAAAACAAAAACTACCTAAAAAAGTATTTGAAAGAAAGTTATGACAATTATACGAAAGTTTTACCGTAAAAATGTCTAGTTGGCGTAATTATAATTATTTGTTCAAATATATGTCGTACTCCTAAAAAAAAGTTTCCCACAAGTAATCATATGATGCTATTTTTCAGGTTAAATTCTTTGGTTTGGTAATATTAGACATCGTTTTCCTTGGGACGGCGATGGCTGTAACTCTTGTAGCATTCCAAGGAATTCTTTGTGCAACATTCCCCATAGCAATGTATGCAGCACCTCTGTCAGCCATGGTAAGCTTATTGGAACGATGGAAACTAGTGGAGCATCATAGATCATGATCTTGATAGAGAAAGAAAATAGAGTTGAATTACAATATTGACAATCCACCGTCTTACAAAAATCTACATTGTAATATTTTTTGTCCTCTTATTTTGTACAGAAAGCTGTGATAAAGACAAAAAGTGTGGAGTACATGCCATATTTCCTCTCCTTGTTTCTTTTCGTCAATGCAGGGGTTTGGTTTACTTTCGCCATGCTCCTCAAAGACTACTATGTCCTTGTAAGTTTTTTGAAATTTTCAGTGCTCTGCTATGATAAAATTGAACATTGACCCCCTCAGCTATGCACTCAATTTAATATTGTCCACTCAACTATTATATATCTCTTTACATCTTTATCTATCTTTGTCGGTTTTATATGATCCTAATTATAGATTACCAGAAAGTTGGTTTTAAGAACTACCAGCTGAGTTGGGAGAGATACTGTCTATGGATTGTAATACCTTCACCTTCTCTTAATGAAATTACACAACGTTTCTGATCAAAAAAGAAAAAAATATGGATTTCCAATATAAATAGGATGGAAAATCGTATTCCTTAGCCACTAAACAATGTGACTTGTGTTTTACATTATCTCAAAATCTGATTTCATATTGAAAATGTTTTTTTATTGGTACATCATATTGAAAATGTTTATCCACAACATAACGGTGATTTGAAATAATGTGAACCAATGCAAATAGTTGAGAGAACAACGTGAGAAACTCAATAGTAAAATGCTAAAAAATGAGATCAGGATCATGGTTCAAGCAGAAATACTTTGAAATAAATTTATTGGTTGCATCTGGTACATTTTTGTATAGAACTCGTGCTAATGTACTATGTAATTTCAGGTGCCAAATGCTCTTGGGATTGTATTAGGATCACTTCAACTCCTTTTGTACTTCCTCTACAAGAAAAACTCACCTTTGAAGATGATGGCCGAAGAAGGCACATCTAACGTGGCCAAAGAGGGCATTAGAATGAACAATCTCGTTGAAGATGATGAACCCAAAGGCATAATTAAAAACCATAGCAATGGAAGCCTCCAGGACCCTTCTGTGTCTCGACAATATGGCCTTCAAAGAGTGATGAAGACACTTTCTCCGAGTAAATAGCATAACTCTACTAGTTTAACTGATGCACGTGATGTCGAGAATGGAGGTAGTCAGGAGCATCCTTGACTTCAGAAGAATTTCATTAAAGTATGTATGGTCTCAAAAAAGGGTCTTCTTTGTACAAAATCAAAGAGGCGCTTGATGAACATATTGGGCAATACTTAGCATCACCGTTAAAGTTGATTGAAGGTCATCCGTGTAACCGCCATTTGTCTTGGGTTTAACAAAAAACAGTTAGTTTATATAAAATATGGTGCATTTTAACATAAACGGTTTCACATCAAATTGAAGGTCAAAACGCAAACATACACATGATATCCATATAGTTAAAACCATAAAATGATGCCGTGTTTTGTATAAGAAATCAATAATTTTTAGGTTGTCAAAATTTGACACGACACGATTAACCGACACGAATCGATACAAATTAAGCGGGTTTTGGTGATAAATGGGTTGACACGCCAATCACGTTTAATAAACGGGTCATGTTCGAGTGAGACTTGTCAAACCGTTTATACGTTTACCAATTTAAATAAAATTAATATAATAATAAATTAATAATTATTTTAAAAAAATAGAAAAAAAAGAATAATTAAAGAAATTAATAAAAAAAAAGAAGTAAAGTAGTAGTTCAAAGACAAAGGAGATGAGATGAAGAGCACTTCAAAGATAAAGGCAAATCAATATCTTTTGTTTTTGTCCCACATTAAAAAATGATGGGAGATGGGGAGGGTTGAGTTGCCTATAAAAAACAATGGTCTCTTCCCTTTTTTTTTAAACCTTCAAGTCTTATTTTTATGAGATTTGACTAAATTTTTTTTTTTTTGAGGTAAGCACAATTGACAATAAAAAAAATTTGAGTATTAAAATTTGTTAATATAATTTTTTTAAAATTAAACGGGTTAAACGAGTCGTGTCGTGTTACCGGTTATTAAATGAGTCGTGTTTGTGTTGAGATTTTGTACCCCTTTATTAAACGTGTCATGTATGAGTTTATATATTTTCCACCTATCACCCGTTTAACCCAACACGTAACCGTTTAACCTGACACATTTGACACCCCTAATAATTTTTTTCGCACTAATCAAAGCATCATGCAATTTTATTTTACTATTTATTGGATTTTTTGCGCAAAATGAAGGATAACAGAATGGGATGAGCATGTTGAATCTCGACAAACAAGCCCTAGGTAGCAACTGCTGCCCTAGACTTAAGCCAATTAGGCAGATGTTTAGGACCCTGAATTATAATGATTTTTAAGACCAAAAATATTATGGAGTTAAACCAGATGTGAACTTATACGATTTGTTTGGATGGACTTTTGGGTGAAGGATTGGACTAGTTTTATCAATCCAGTCCAAATCCTTGGAAATCTAACTCACACCTTTGAGTACATGGGATTAAAGATGAATTCAGTTCATATCTATGTTTGGTAAATAACATATACACTTGTGAGACTCACGAATTTATCATTATTATCATCATATATTGGTCATTTAAATGACTATTTTGCCCATTAATCAATCCAATCCAAATTTATGCTTGTTCGAGTCTTTTCTTTTGGTTAACTTATGAACTTCATGTTTTGGGTTTTTTTTTCTTCCCAACTTATGATATCAAACATCAATATTGATAAGAATTTATATAATTTGTAAAAGCAAATTGCACCGACTAGACATATCCACGTTACAACATATTATTAGGCATTATAGTAGATACATAAAACACACATATGAAGATGACATCAATCATCAATGACAATCACATCCATAGGAGCCTTGTATGGAGAATTGACGGAACTTTATACAGTACTTGAATTTGATGCCATGTGCCCCCCATCCCCATGTGGGCGAGCTTTCTGGACCTTTTTTTATCTATCGTTACTGTTCGACAGGAGGTATATTGTTCTCCCTTATTTGTCCCTATATTCACCATAAAATGTTTTCTATCATGGATGCCCAAGTATTGTTATTGATATGACTACTACTGCGGGACTTGAGATCCCTACCATTGAGACCTACTGTTAGTACTTCCACCTAGAATGTACTGCATGGTTCTCCCAATTTTATGTTTAACTAGTATATAGNAATTTTATGTTTAACCAGTATATGGTACCTACTGACACAGTTGTATTACCAGCAATGCCAGGTATGATCTCTCCTAAGGTTACGACACAGTTATTGAATGACCGTAACTTTGTTGAGTGATTACGCTCATTCCAGCTTTTCTTAGGGCGTGTAGGAAGCTTGGTTAGCTGACGGGATCTCACCTAAAGCTAGCTGATGACGACTTGACTAGTTTGCTTGGTTCTCTGAGAACTACACTATTCTTGGATGGTTATTTGGCTCGATGGAGTCATCTGTTTGTAGGATTCACCAGTTTCATAGCTCTGTTATGAACCTATGAAGCATATTATTAGAGATGTATTCCCAGACAAGACGTGGAATTCATGTTTATGAGCTTTCTCAGGAGCTTTCATATGCTCGACAAGAAGATTTGACAGTTCAGGATTATTATGACTATTTGACCCAGCGCTGCCTTGAGTATAAGACTTTACGTCTTTTTGCTGCTATTTCGAGGATAGAGCCTAAGGGAGCATCATTCCAATATACTCAAAAGTAGGAGGATAGGATTCATAAATTTCTTATGGGGCTTCGTGATGAGTTTAAGGAACCTCGTTCTTTGATTTTGTCAATGATGAGACTTTCATCTGTTTATGAGGTGTATGCGATGATTAAGCAGCATAAACACCGTGTCTATATTGCATCATTTCCAATTGCAACCTTGACTCCTCAGGTTGACTAGATATCCCTTACAGCTACTGCATGGTCTCGTTCAAGACCCTTAGGCAGGGATGGACAGCACTCAGTCCAGTGCTAGTAGGGCACCCTAAATCAGCATAGATAGGGGAATTCTTATGAGTATGATTATTATGGCCAATTAGGACATCTCAGGGCTACTTGTTGGAAGCTCCATTCAGAGCTTAAGCCACCTCCTCGTGGCCGTAATGCCACTATTGCTAAGGTACCACCACCTACTGTCCCTACTCCTGTTATTGCTGCTACTGTTCCTCCTTGGCAAAGTGATATGGATGCTATAAATTCCTAATTGGATATACTTATGTCCGCCCTGACTTCTTAGAGTTCGACTACTGTTACTGCCCCCACTATAGGTATACCTCGTGCCTTTCATGCTTGCGCCAGTCCGTCTCCCCTTTGAAGGCTGGACTTAGGTGCGAATGGTCACATGACAGGTGACCCCATCACTTCACCACTTTTGACAAGCAGTTACATACACAGTTTTAGCTAGCAGAGGAGACACATGCCCCTATTTGTTAGTAGGGGCACAATCTGCCTACAAGTTGGCTTTATATTACGTTTGATTTTTCATGTGCCAAATCTAGCCCTGAATTTATTATCTGTACATTAGTTACCTAAAAATTTCACTGTGTGGTTGTGTTCTTATCTGATTCGTGTTATTTACAAGACTTGAGTACCAGGAGGATTATTATCAGGGGACATGGGAGAGATGAACTGTATTATCTAGGCGATCCACCTCCAGTTTCACTAGTTTCTCCACCTACATCTGCTTTAGCTTTATTTGCTCTTAGCATGCTTGCTAGTATTTTACCTAATGCTTGCCGTTATGATTTTTTGTCACAACTAGTCAGTTGTGGCATGACTGTATTGGGCATACAAATTTTAAATATTTATGTATGTTGTTTCTTGCTTTGAGCAATGCTTGTGTTAGTGGTAAACTTGATTTTATTATTTGTTTCCTATTGAAACATATTAGGATCAGTTATATTCCTTGTATACACCAGTCACCCAATCCATTTGACCTAATACACTCTGATATTTGGGGACCCTCTCCTGTTATTGCTCTGTCAGGTGTTCAATACTATGTGACATTTATAGATGACCATACTCGTTGTACTTGGGACTACCTTTTGCATAGGAAGTCTGATTTATTCCTTGTCATCAATCAGTTTCTCCAGATGATTAAGACATAATTTGATGTTATTGTTTGTGCTCTTCATTTGGATAATGCCAAAGAATATGTGTGTTGTCCGAATTTGGTATTGACAATTTACGTGCAAGTATACACGATCAACAAGTAATAAAGTGATAAGTAGAGTATCGTTCCCACGGAGAATTATTGCTAATAATATCCAAGTACTAACTTTGTATGAATTCAATTTTATTTAAACAATTGGAATTGAACTATGAAATGACTAAATTAAAACTAAATCTAAACTTAACAATCAATGGTTGAATTTACTAGAGAAAATAAGTTAGGATTACAACTTCTCCTAATGCTTTATATAAACTTTTCTAACTCTCTTTCCAGTTATTTGATCAAAATAAGTTGTTAACTGAGAACTCAAAGTTATTTATCAAACCTCTTTCGATAGTTAGATAAAATTATCTATCCCAATTAAATTACTATATTCCTATGCAAAATAAGTTGGAATAGATTCATTAAGTTCAAACTCTCATAAAAGTTACACACGACATATAGGTATATTCCTATCCTATACACAAACCCAGCTATTCAATCCTAAGAAGAATTAACTAGACGCATGTCATCATATTCAGATCTAAACCTAGAATTCATCTCCCAATTTCATCTAGGTTATCAAATTAATTGTTGGCCACACAATCATACATCAATCACAAAATATGACAAACAACTCATATAAGATCAATAAGAACTAGAAACGAGAGTAGATTAATTTAACTAGACATAGGTTCCGTTATAATCTTAATAAAAATTTAGTTCATAACGTAATTGAAAAACATCATTCTAAAATTAAACAACATCTTAGAAAATCAAGAAATAAAAGTAAGAGAAAAGAATGAAAACTTAAGTGCAATCTTCAATCCTTCTCCAGCCTTCAAGACCAATCTTCTTTGTGTCGATTCCTTCGATTTGTGCCTTTAATTTTCTTCCAATTCCTTGGCTTTTCCAGATGTTTTTAGCCCCCAAAATTCAGAATGTATCATTCCCACACAAACCCTAGCATATATGTAGATTTAGAGCCCAATTTCGGGTCAAAAACAAGTTAAAATACGCGTTACAGACTAACACAAGAGCGGGGGCGCCATAAATATGTGCAGGGGTGCCATAAGGACAGTAGGTTGGTGCAAGGGCGCCAATTTTGGCGCAGGGGCGCGCCCCCTCTGTAGGCCTAAAATTGTCCTTTAGCTTCCTCTTCCAAAAATTCACTTTTTAGGCTCCAAATTGACCTAGTTTCTCCCCTTTTTGTCATGATTCCTTCCAAATTATAATTCCTACAAAATAACATCAAAACACATAAAAAAAATAAAAATGAACATAAAATAATTGAAAACTTGCCAATTTCATCAAACCGAAAATATTCAATTTGTAGGTATAAAACCCATTCAACAAATACCCCAAAACTTGAATCTTTGCTTGTCCTCAAGCAAAATACTATGAACAAAAACTATAAAAAATTATCCTAACAACCAACTTCTCAAACAATGGATCAATATGAATATGAATAATGGCCCCAAAAATTACTACAAATAATAATAATTCCCAAGAAACTTCAAAACAGTGCAAAGTCTATCAATTTAACATACTTCTTAATTTTACCTCTGGTCATGACCCTTTAAATACATGGACATATCCGGACTATCAAGCTAGTCATCACCCAAATACATGTACATAATCAAATGCTTCATAGGAGATATTCAATATCAACTCTATAAACTTACGTTTTACATCAACCTCCACTCATTAAGGCAAACATATAAATAGAAGGACCAAAGATTTTTTTTTTTTATATCTCTCACTCTCTTTTTTTCTTTTTGTTTGGTGAGTGCGTTTTATGCTCCATCTCGCCTTTTCTTGAACGAGTGTGTTTTACGCTCCATCTCGTTCTCAACATGTGTTTATGAGTGAGTGCATTTTACGCTCCATCTCTACTCACCACATGCCATTTTCTTTCTTTTTTATTTTTTTAACTCATGAAGGATCAAATCAAAATAATTTTCAAAAATTCACTTTTTGTTTTCTATACTAACCCATCATAACCAATATTTCTTCCAAACTTATATGAATACCTCAATTCGCTTTGAATGATGCTTAAATAAGTTTTTTAAAGTTTCAATGATATCTCCCATAAGCATTTAACCACATAAAATCTCTAAATAATAACTAGCCAAACAGATGGATATATGCTCATGAATGAAAAGATCACAAACAATGTAAAATCAACTAGTATGTCAAACTATAGACTCAACATGTTCATCAATTTTCCTTAAATTGATAATTAATTCCATTCATCATTGGCTCTGATCAAATTCAATCAACCCATTGCTTAAGTTGTTTTAAAACATGTAATCTACATGCAACATGTTATCTAAATGCATACCTACTAATGCAAATGCAAACAAGAAAAACACCCCCAAACTTAAACTAAACATTGTCCTCAATGTATAAAGTAGAAAAAAATTAAGACAGAGGACTTCCTTGAGACTTCACTAGGTGGTAGCATCGTCAGCGTCTTCATCATCCGCTGAGTCAGGAGTGTATTTGGGAAACATAGGTGGACTAGGAAACTGTATTGGAGATGTGCCTGAGTTGAATCCACAATTGTTAAACATTTGGACTAGTGTGGAATTGAATTCCATTGAATACTCCATGAATGAGTCCATTCGATGTTCAAGTTGATCATTACGTCTAGTTTCACGTCGAGATTCCCTACATAGCTCTTGTGTCTCTCTGCATAACTCTTGTGTGTCTCAATGCAATCCGCGCATCTCAACAACTAGATTCTCTATAGTAGATTCAGATGCGGCAATAGTAGGCTGAGGAGGCTCCAATGGTTGTCTTGAATTTTGAGGCATATCCACCATAACAAACCCGACACCCCTAGGATCATAAAAACCACCCTTCCATACTTTAAAACGGCTAATGATTTGATGATCAATTGTCACTTGTGGTTGTTGAACTAATTCATCACCCGTCCATGTGACTTTTCCCTTCTTGCATAATCTGCAAATCAATAATGGGTGAGGCAATCCGGTATTTGAACCGCTCTTAGTAGCCTTTGAGATTGAATCTTCAATAACTTGCCCCGCATTAATGTTTTTTCCTATGACTATGCAATATAGCACTACGACCATGTCTTGAAGTATTTTCAAAAAGTGTGTGGTAGGCATTAGCTTAGCACAGAGAAAGTAGCACCATGCCTTCCCAAACCTGCTCAGCTCACTGTGTGAAAAGTGAACATTCTCTGTCCCCTTTAATGTCCACTTAGACAATTGATCACCTCATCCAAGTCAAGTTCTCTGTCCCCTTTACATAGACAATTGATCATCTCCTCCAAGCCAAGTTCTTCAATTCTGTATTGCGTATACTGATCATCATCTGACATATTTTCTATGTTGTAATAAACATTGCTGTGTTCCTTGGCAAACGACACTGCTTTACCCCAAACTTGAACCACATGGTTGTCGCACTGGCATAAAATTCTTTTACAAAAGGGAATATGGCGGCCTCCAATTGTTTTGTGAAATCCAACCAACCATGCTCTATAATCATGTCATGTACACACCTATCATACGTCGCATCTGGACGAAGACCGCGTTCGGGAATCAATACTTTTTTTACCAACCATGTATGAAATCTCTCTGATGCCGCTTCGCTAACAAATCTCTTTTTGTCGTATGTCTTGGAAGATTTAGAGGTTTTCCCTCTTTGGCGTTTTGAAGACATGTTGGATATGTAATGCTAAGCCCTCACAACAACTTAAATTAGTTCACAAAGTAGCTAACTAATGTTTGTTTCCTCCTGGGTAATTTTACAAACACCTTGTGTGCATTGCTCACAATTTAACAAACACCTTGTGAGCACCACCAAAGAAGACACCCAACAATCTCTCACAATTATTTAAATAAACTTAAACATCACCCATGGAGAATGAATGAGAATGATACCTTAAATTGCAAAGTTTGGTCTTTACCCATGGAGAATGGAATATCACTTGTTGCTAGTTGATGCTCATTGATTCCACTTGAGAGGTGAGATTGTTGTGTTAAAGAGGTGGAGATAATGAGTGGGTGAAATTTTTGGATGAATACGAGTGGGTGGGTATGTATGTTTAGAGGTTTGAAATTTTGTGGTGGTGATAGGAGGTGATTTGGGTTGATGTATGTACAGCAGATGGATATTTTATAATGTTGAAAATCTGAGGTTGGTAGCTGTTTTTGAGGTGGAGAATGTTGAAAATCTAATTTTGGGAGTTGGTTTGGAGTGCAAAAATTCTGAGTTGAAGAGCTATTTTTGATGTTGGTGTGCAGAAATCTGAGTTTGAGAGCTGTTTTGTTGATGTTGGAGTGCAGAAATCCGAGTTTGAGAGCTGTTTTGTTGATGTTGGAGTGCAAAAATCTGAGTTTGAGAGCAATTTTGGGTGTTGGCAGCCGCCTGGGCGCGCAGGGGCGCCAAATCTGGTGCCTAGGCGTTGCCTTGCTGATTGTGGACAGCAGAGGGGTGTGCAGGGGAGCCCAATCTGGCCCAGGGGCGCGGCCTCGCTGCTTGGTGGACAGAATGGCAGCACTGGGGCGCAGTTTCGTGGCACCTAGGTGCTGACTTTCTAGTCTTTGGTTCCCTTCTGCTTGTTCAAACTCCGTTTTCTTCACTCTTTTATGTTAAGTGATGTTCCTTTTTGATCATCGATACCTACAAGCATTTAACCCACTATTAAAAATATACTAATAATCAAGAACTAAATTGACAAAACCAAAGAATTAAAAATTAAAATTAAAACTCTGGGTTGCCTCCCGAATAGCACTTGGTATAAAGTCATCAGCCTGACTACTCCCTGGTGTTATTCCAGATTGGTGAGAGTTATTGAGGTCTTTTGACGATCCATGTCGCCACCCCAATAGTGTTTTAATCTTTTCCCGTTCACCTTAAACGTTCTCTTCAAGTTGGGTTCTTCGACTTCAATTGCTCCATGCGGGAATACTTTAGTAACCAGAAATGGTCCCGACCACCTTGATTTGAGTTTACCCGGGAAGAGTTTTAACTATGAATTGAACAGAAGTACTGCTTGTCCCGGTTGAAACTTTCGCTCAATGATCTTCATATCATGCCACCTTTTTACCTTCTCTTTATAAAGCTTTGCGTTCTCGTATGCTTGGAGACGGAACTCATCCATCTCATTCAGCTGCTAGAGACGCTTCTCACCCACTGTATGGAAGTCAAAATTAGGTTTTCGAATAGCCCAATATGCACTATGCTCTAATTCTACCGATAGATGACAAGCTTTTTTCCATACACCAGCTTATATGGAGACATCCCAATTGGTGTTTTATACGTTGTTCGATAGGCCCACAGGGCATCATCTAGTTTCTTCGACCAATCTTTCCGGTTTGGATTAACGATTTTCTCCAGAATTCACTTCACTTCTCTATTCGAAACTTTGGCTTGGCCACAAGTCCTGGGGGTGATAAGCTGTGGCGATCTTATGGGTGACCCCATATTTAGCGAGAAGAGTTGCAAAATATTTATTACAAAAATGCATACCTTCATCGTTAATGATCGCTCTTGGTGTACCAAACCTCGTGAAGATGTTTTTTGGAGAAAATTTAACACCACCTTTTCATCATTGGTAGGCAAAGCAGCTGCTTCAACCCACTTAGAGATGTAATCCACCGCAACTAATATGTAAAGGTTATTGTACGACGATGGAAATGGGCCCATGAAATCTATACCCCAGACGTCAAAGATCTCAACCTCCAAGATATTGTTTAAGGGCATCTCATGTCGCTTGGAAATATTTCCAGTGCGTTGACATCTGTTGCACTTTATGCAAAAAAATGGGCATCTTTGAAGAGAGTTGGCCAATAAAACTTGATTGAAGGAATTTTGCTGCGGTTCTCTCTCCCCCATAATGTCCTCCATAACATGATGAGTGGCAATGCTGCAATATTCCTTTGATTTCTTCCCGGGGTACACATCTTCTTAGCATCTGATCTGCACATTGTTTAAATAGGAATGGTTCATCCTAGATGTAATGCTTCACCTCGTGCAAGAACTTCTTCCTTTGTTGGGTGCTCATTTCAGGGGGAAGCACATGACTCACTATATAGTTCACATAATCTGCATACCATGGTGCTCCCTCTGTAACGTGGAATAGTTGCTCATCTGGAAATGATTCATTGATCATTACATCGTCACCCTTTTTCTGTCCAGTTTTTTCAAGTCTGGAGAGATGATCTGCCACTTGGTTTTTTGTCCCCTTTCTGTCCCTAATCTCTAGATCAAACTCTTAAAGCAAAAGAACCCATCGAATCAATCGTGGCTTGGCGTCCTTTTTCGAGATCAAATACTTAATGGCAGAATGATATGTGAACACTATCACCTTGGTACCAATGAGATAGGATCGGAATTTGTCAAAAGCAAAAACAACTGCTAATAATTCTTTCTCAGTGGTTGTGTAGTTGAGTTATGCATCCGATAACGTCTTGCTAGCATAATAGATAGCATAAAACATTTTTTCTTTCCGTTGACCTAAAACTGCTCCAATTGCAAAGTCGCTAGCATTGTATATTAGCTCAAACGGCAAACCCCAATTTGGTGCCATTATCACGGGGGCAGTAATGAGCTTCTTTTTCAACACCTCGAAGGCCTCTATGCATACCTTATCAAAATTGAACGGTATGTCTTTTTCTGAAAGGTTGCATAGAGGCTTCGTGATCTTGGAGAAGTTCTTTATGAATTGTCTATAACATCCAGCATGTCCCAAAAAACTCCGAATTCCCTTGATTNTCTATGCATACCTTATCAAAATTGAACGGTATGTCTTTTTCTGAAAGGTTGCATAGAGGCTTCGTGATCTTGGAGAAGTCCTTTATGAATTGTCTATAACATCCAGCATGTCCCAAAAAACTTCGAATTCCCTTGATTGATGTCGGTGGTGGTAGATTTTCAATAGTCTCTATTTTTACCCTATCCACCTCTATCTCAATAGCAGAAAACTTTATACCCCATAATAATGTCTTCTTTAACCATGAAATGACATTTTTCCCAATTCAATACCAAGTTTTTTCTACACATCTTTTCAGCACAAGAGTTAGGTTCTCTAAACATAGGTCAAAGCTATCTCCAAATACCAAAAAACCATCCATAAATACCTCAAGATTTTGCTCGTCATAAGCTTGATGATAAGCGGTTCGTTGTGTTTTTGTGGGCTATTGTCATCAGTCTAAGGGGTATCGGTGTTATGATCCTTGTTACCTTTCTTGAGCAGATTCCTTATTTTTCTTCCAGTCCTGTGTTTGTGTCTCTAATTGATGATACTCTATTTGATTTTTTGTTACCATAAGAGCCAGAGCCATTGGTCACTGTCACTATAGAGTCACCAGTCTCTCATCCTCCAAAGCCACTCATCCATGTCACCACAAAGTTACCAGTCTCACCTCCTTTGCAGGTTTATGTTTGTCACCCTCACTCTTATTCCCTTGCTGATGTTCCCTCTATCTCAGGCAATGTAAGAAATATTTTTCAGTTCATTGAGCATATTGATGCAGATATTGTTAGTATTAATGAGATTGAAGGTAGTGAGCCAGTTACTTTACCTGATGAAACGTTGTCAGTGAAGGATGATGATTTAGGGCATTGTTATCCGCAATGTGATCGTCATCCAGTTGTTCATTGTGGTTGGACTGTCAAAACTTTATATCTGATCTCTGGTTATGTTTCTTATGGTGATTTGTCTCCTATATTTTGAGCTTATAGTATGACCTTATCAGATACGCCAGTTGCTCCATCTATTTTAGAGGCTATGTGGGAGCCCTAGTGGGTTCTTGCCATGCAGACAGAGATGTACGCTCTTCAATGTAATCATACATGAGATCTTGTCTCTTTACCTTCAGTAGTGAAGCTTGTTGGCTGTCGTTGGGTTTACACCCTGAAGTTTCTTGCGGATGGTACAATTGATTGTCACAAGACTACGCTTATAGCTAAGCGCNGCACAAGAGTTAGGTTCTCTAAACATAGGTCAAAGCTATCTCCAAATACCGAAAAACCATCCATAAATACCTCAAGATTTTGCTCGTCATAAGCTTGATGATAAGCGATTCGTTGTGTTTTTGTGGGCTATTGTCATCAGTCTAAGGGGTATCGGTGTTATGGTCCTTGTTACCTTTCTTGAGCATATTCCTTATTTTTCTTCCAGTCCTGTGTTTGTGTCTCTAATTGATGATACTCTATTTGATTTTTTGTTACCATAAGAGCCAGAGCCATTGGTCACTGTCACTATAGAGTCACCAGTCTCTCATCCTCCAAAGCCACTCATCCATGTCACCACAAAGTTACCAGTCTCACCTCCTTTGCAGGTTTATGTTTGTCACCCTCACTCTTATTCCCTTGCTGATGTTCCCTCTATCTCAGGCAATGTAAGAAATATTTTTCAGTTCATTGAGCATATTGATGCAGATATTGTTAGTATTAATGAGATTGAAGGTAGTGAGCCAGTTACTTTACCTGATGAAACGTTGTCAGTGAAGGATGATGATTTAGGGCATTGTTATCCGCAATGTGATCGTCATCCAGTTGTTCATTGTGGTTGGACTGTCAAAACTTTATATCTGATCTCTGGTTATGTTTCTTATGGTGATTTGTCTCCTATATTTTGAGCTTATAGTATGACCTTATTAGATACGCCAGTTGCTCCATCTATTTTAGAGGCTATGTGGGAGCCCTAGTGGGTTCTTGCCATGCAGACAGAGATGTACGCTCTTCAATGTAATCATACATGAGATCTTGTCTCTTTACCTTCAGTAGTGAAGCTTGTTGGCTGTCGTTGGGTTTACACCCTGAAGTTTCTTGCGGATGGTACAATTGATTGTCACAAGACTACGCTTATAGCTAAGCGCTTTACTCAGGTACTAGGTCATGATTTTGGTACTTGATTAGCACAAAACATTGCATATTTCTAGGTGCTAATCATAATATTTTAACTGCTTTTGAAGATTAAATGTTTGGAGTTATATCTATTGAGTTATTAATGATGATATTTGGTGTTTACAGTTAAAAGGTGCTAAATAAGGCTCCTTAAGGCCTTCCTAGATGTTTTGAGATGATTGGAGGTGAAAGAATGACCAAAGGAAAGCTTTGGAGTAATGAAATCAGAAAATCCAGATAAGGATGCAGTAGTGTATCGATACTCAGTATCGGTATGGTCTAGCCACTGGAACATACCGTATCGGTACTACGTATCGGTATGGTAAAGACACTAGAGTTCGACGTACCGGTACGCTCTGCTGTTCTACCCAAATGCTCTGCAACTCAGACCTGTACTTCGTGGGACCCTCCATGACATTCTCCTACAACTCCCTGACATTCCCAGCATACAGAACACCCCCTCCTGCACTTCCTCTTGGACTTTTTGGAGCATAGGTCATAAATGTTGAGAGAGGAGAGAGAAGCCGCTGGGTGTGGAGACACAGCCTGCACCAACCCACCTTATTTCATGCTCCTATGTTGGGAATCACATCAGGAGCTACAAGAGACTTCAGGGCACAAAAATTGAACACACTCCATATAATCAACATTCTTCAGCATTTCAAGTGTGTGGCTACCTAAGCTTAGGAGTAGGAGGAAGATGATGAATAGTGCCATAGAGATAAAATTTATGCTTTTGCATTTTCTTCTCCCAATTTCATTGCAGTAAGTTGTAGTTCTCTTGTAATCTTTATTTCTTGCATTGTAATATTTTTTAATTCTAATATAACCAAGTTTAATTCAATGTTCTTGCATTTCAATAATCTTTGCTGGGTTTCAATTCTCTTCTCTGCAACTTTTCCATTTTAGTGTTAAATGAACTTCTCTTTGTAGTTTACCATTTCCTAGCATTAATACAAGTTCTGAGTTTCATTTTCATCTCATTTTCATTTCCAATTCCTTTACATGTCTATTTACATTATGCATGTCATTCCTTTTAGCATGAGTAGCTAGAGCTTTTAGTTGGCTAATCTAAGAGAGATTTCCTCTTGGGTGTGCTACTTCAACTCATTCTCATTCCTCCTCTCAAAGTACGATGGTTCGGTTTGACTGGGTTGAGAATGGATGCGGTTGTGAGTCTTTGATATCCCTTAGGCCTGGTCACGGGTTATGCTTGGATCCTCACCTCCATCTCGTCCCTAACTTCTCACGAATCAATCGTTCATCTATGCATCATTGGAGGAAGGCTTTGAGTTGAATTTGGCATTCCTTTTGGAGTGAACCTCTTGAATTAGCCAGCACTTATTTTATTTCATTTTCCTAAAAAACACAACATCAAAACTCAAACAAAGATTTTACACTTTTCTCTTTTGTTCATCAAAATCACCTTCACACACTTGAACTTTCCTTCCTTGAGGAGACGACCTTGGAATACTTTTCCAAGTAAAACACGACACATGAAAGACTCCTTGCGCTTGCGGAGCACTTTTGTGTATACACATTTTTGTGTATACACATCTCATATTTCTACCATCTTATTTTCCTTGCTCCTTGCCCTTTCTTTTGAAACTATCCCAAGGGAGAGTGATACTTCCCCTATTCCTATAAGTCATACACATTTTAGGGGTAGTATTTAAGGGTTAAAGACTAGCAAGGAATTTTGTCAAGTAGTACTACCTTTGCCCTCGTAGCAAAATTGACTACTATTCGGTTGATTATTTCTTTGGTACAGAGTACTTTTAGGCTCTTCACCAGTTGGATGTGAAGAATGCATTTCTTCACAGTGATCTAGATGAGACTATTTATATGGATACACCACCACACTGTTGTAGTGAGGGAGAGTATGCTGAGAAGGTGTGTCAATTGGGTAAGTCTCTTTATGGAGTAAAATAGTCACCACGAGACTGGTTCTCTCACTTTAGTGGTGTAGTTTTACATTTAAGGTTCTCCATATGTCATTCTGATCATACATGCTTTGTTCGACAGAATACTTTTGGGCAGTGTGTCATCTTTTTGGTGTATGTAGATGATATTATTATTATTGGGGATGATGTTTATGGGTTTGCACAGGTCAAGGTAGACCTTGGATTTCTGCAATAGTTTGTTGGGATTAAGGTTTCCTGTAGTAGCAGGGGTATTGTTCTTTCTTAGAGGAAGTATGTTCTGGACCTTTTCTTAGACACTAGGGTGAAAATCGACATCATCACCCATGATTCCAAACCTAAAGCTTACTATTGAAGATGAGAAGTTGAGAGATCTAACTGTCTATTAGAGGTTGCTAGGTAGACTTATCTACCTAGCCAACACTAGGCTAGACATTTCATTCACTGTCGACTGAGTTAGTCAGTTCATGCACAAGCCATGTCAGCCTCATCTTGATGTAGTTTATCATATTCGTCGGTACCTTAAGTCTTGTCCTAGACTTGGGTTGTTCTATGCATCAGGATCTTAAACTGATTCCCTAACTTGTTATTTAGATTCAGATTATGGGGGAACGTGAGATGGTCGATCTACTATGGGCTACTATACTTTTTGAGGGACCTGTCTTATCTATTGGAAGAGCAAGAAGCAAGCAATTGTCTCCTGCTTGATAGTAGAGACAGAGTATTGGGAACTAGCACTTGACACATAAGAGATTATCTAGCTATGATCGATTCTTAGTGAGTTGGGATTTCCAATGACTTCTCCATCCACATGATATTGTGATAATCAATCTGCTATTTAGCTCACTGCTGACTCTGTACTACATGAGAGGATGAAGCATATAGAGATCGATGTTTCACTTTCTTCGGGAGAAAGTTAGCATATAGAGACCAGTGATTAGGTTGTGGATGTTTTCACTAAACCCGTCACTCTATCTGTTCTCTGGGATTCCATTATCAAGCTTGGCTTAGTTGACATTTTTACGCCTAGCTTAAGGGAGAGTGTTGGAGTTATAGTCTAGTTTATTAGGGTTTTTTTTTCTTTTTTACCTTTACTATTACTTTTATGTTTTGCCTAGACCAGAGGGATGCTCAAGTNTGATCTGAAATGTGTACACCCAAGTGCAGGCGGTCAAGCTGTAGTAATAATCTGGTTAAGCCTGGAGTCAAATCCACATGGAACTAGGATTGGTGTTTTGAAGTACGCAGTGACAGAGACCAAGTAATTGGAAACCTTCAGAGTTTGAAGTAATGGGGTTTGCTGGATAGATTATAAGATTCTTTCCATTTGATTTTTTTTCTAGACAAAATATAAGATAAATTATCAAGGTAATAACCACTCTTTAGTTCGAGGATCAGAACATGTAATTAATTATCCGATTTATTATACTTGTGTTTTATAACTCAATTAAATCCCGTGGCAACAACAAATTAATCGAAAGATAAAGATGGACTGTGAGAATTAAGCACATGGTTCCGATGCCTTTCTAGAAGTTTACAAGAATTGTTTGTGCCGAGATTNCTCCAAATCTTTTTCATACTCACCTATAGCGCGGTCCTTCCCAAAAATTATGCTACTGTCATTATAGTATAACGAACTTCTCTTGTGCATACCTTTTGCATTTTTGTCTTTCTAGAAAACAAATCTTAGTTAATGACTGTTTTAGATTAAATAGTGTGTTTGTCATTTTTTAGCATCTTAAGAGAACTTAATATGGATTGGTCTACCTTTAAGTACGCAGNACCCGTCTACAAACAAGCAAGTGTTTCTACAAGGCATCCAATCATGGCATTAATGTCCCATTCTTTAAGTAAAGCACATTAATGGCGAAGATTGAAATGTTGTTATGAAGATCTAATCAGGGTACTTGCCTTGAACCAATGGGACTTTCTATGCAAGAGTCATCCGTGTCATAGAAAGAACCCACGACTATACATAGTACCTTAATTTTGCTAGATGCNTCCGATCCTATGTTCTAATTGGTTCCACCCAAATCCTGAAGTGCTAAGCATTGTAAGGAGTGTGTGGTAGGTTTCCTTCCAATTTTTTTTCTTCGACTAAATGTGCGAAATGGCACATAGATCGATTCCGCCCAGTGCATTAGATAGAGATATCTCCAAGGGGTGGAGATACCTAGATCTAAACGCACCATTTTAACATTTCCAACCTTGGTTACAGATGTCTTTTAATGCATTTAATAATATTGTTTCTTCAGATGCCTTNTCTCTTTACCTTCAGTAGTGAAGCTTGTTGGCTGTCGTTGGGTTTACACCCTGAAGTTTCTTGCGGATGGTACAATTGATTGTCACAAGACTACGCTTATAGCTAAGCGCTTTACTCAGGTACTAGGTCATGATTTTGGTACTTGATTAGCACAAAACATTGCATATTTCTAGGTGCTAATCATAATATTTTAACTGCTTTTGAAGATTAAATGTTTGGAGTTATATCTATTGAGTTATTAATGATGATATTTGGTGTTTACAGTTAAAAGGTGCTAAATAAGGCTCCTTAAGGCCTTCCTAGATGTTTTGAGATGATTGGAGGTGAAAGAATGACCAAAGGAAAGCTTTGGAGTAATGAAATCAGAAAATCCAGATAAGGATGCAGTAGTGTATCGATACTCAGTATCGGTATGGTCTAGCCACTGGAACATACCGTATCGGTACTACGTATCGGTATGGTAAAGACACTAGAGTTCGACGTACCGGTACGCTCTGCTGTTCTACCTAAATGCTCTGCAACTCAGACCTGTACTTCGTGGGACCCTCCATGACATTCTCCTACAACTCCCTGACATTCCCAGCATACAGAACACCCCCTCCTGCACTTCCTCTTGGACTTTTTGGAGCATAGGTCATAAATGTTGAGAGAGGAGAGAGAAGCCGCTGGGTGTGGAGACACAGCCTGCACCAACCCACCTTATTTCATGCTCCTATGTTGGGAATCACATCAGGAGCTACAAGAGACTTCAGGGCACAAAAATTGAACACACTCCATATAATCAACATTCTTCAGCATTTCAAGTGTGTGGCTACCTAAGCTTAGGAGTAGGAGGAAGATGATGAATAGTGCCATAGAGATAAAATTTATGCTTTTGCATTTTCTTCTCCCAATTTCATTGCAGTAAGTTGTAGTTCTCTTGTAATCTTTATTTCTTGCATTGTAATATTTTTTAATTCTAATATAACCAAGTTTAATTCAATGTTCTTGCATTTCAATAATCTTTGCTGGGTTTCAATTCTCTTCTCTGCAACTTTTCCATTTTAGTGTTAAATGAACTTCTCTTTGTAGTTTACCATTTCCTAGCATTAATACAAGTTCTGAGTTTCATTTTCATCTCATTTTCATTTCCAATTCCTTTACATGTCTATTTACATTATGCATGTCTTTCCTTTTAGCATGAGTAGCTAGAGCTTTTAGTTGGCTAATCTAAGAGTACGATGGTTCGGTTTGACTGGGTTGAGAATGGATGCGGTTGTGAGTCTTTGATATCCCTTAGGCCTGGTCACGGGTTATGCTTGGATCCTCACCTCCATCTCGTCCCTAACTTCTCACGAATCAATCGTTCATCTATGCATCATTGGAGGAAGGCTTTGAGTTGAATTTGGCATTCCTTTTGGAGTGAACCTCTTGAATTAGCCAGCACTTATTTTATTTCATTTTCCTCAAAAACACAACACCAAAACTCAAACAAAGATTTTACACTTTTCTCTTTTGTTCATCAAAATCACCTTCACACACTTGAACTTTCCTTCCTTGAGGAGACGACCTTGGAATACTTTTCCAAGTAAGACACGACACATGAAAGACTCCTTGCGCTTGGGGAGCACTTTTGTTCACCCGCACACATTTCACACACTTTTTGTGTATACACATCTCATATTTCTACCATCTTATTTTCCTTGCTCCTTGCCCTTTCTTGTGAAACTATCCCAAGGGAGAGTGATACTTCCCCTATTCCTATAAGTCATACACATTTTAGGGGTAGTATTTAGGGGTTAAAGACTAGCAAGGAATTTTGTCAAGTAATACTACCTTTGCCCTCGTAGCAAAATTGACTACTATTCGGTTGATTATTTCTTTGGTACAGAGTACTTTTAGGCTCTTCACCAGTTGAATGTGAAGAATGCATTTCTTCACAGTGATCTAGATGAGACTATTTATATGGATACACCACCAGACTTTTGTAGTGAGGGAGAGTATGCTGAGAAGGTGTGTCAATTGGGTAAGTCTCTTTATGGAGTGAAATAGTCACCACGAGACTGGTTCTCTCACTTTAGTGGTGTAGTTTTACATTTAAGGTTCTCCATATGTCATTCTGATCATACATGCTTTATTCGACAGAATACTTTTGGGCAGTGTGTCATCTTTTTGGTGTATGTGGATGATATTATTATTATTGGGGATGATGTTTATGGGTTTGCACAGGTCAAGGTAGACCTTGGATTTCTGCAATAGTTTGTTGGGATTAAGGTTTCCTGTAGTAGCAGGGGTATTGTTCTTTCTTAGAGGAAGTATGTTCTGGACCTTTTCTTAGACACTAGGGTGAAAATCGACATCATCACCCATGATTCCAAACCTAAAGCTTACTATTGAAGATGAGAAGTTGAGAGATCTAACTGTCTATTAGAGGTTGCTAGGTAGACTTATCTACCTAGCCAACACTAGGCTAGACATTTCATTCACTGTCGACTGAGTTAGTCAGTTCATGCACAAGCCATGTCAGCCTCATCTTGATGTAGTTTATCATATTCGTCGGTACCTTAAGTCTTGTCCTAGACTTGGGTTGTTCTATGCATCAGGATCTTAAACTGATTCTCTAACTTGTTATTTAGATTCAGATTATGGGGGAACGTGAGATGGTCGATCTACTATGGGCTACTATACTTTTTGAGGGACCTGTCTTATCTATTGGAAGAGCAAGAAGCAAGCAATTGTCTCCTGCTTGATAGTAGAGACAGAGTATTGGGAACTAGCACTTGACACATAAGAGATTATCTAGCTATGATCGATTCTTAGTGAGTTGGGATTTCCAATGACTTCTCCATCCACATGATATTGTGATAATCAATCTGCTATTTAGCTCACTGCTGACTCTGTACTACATGAGAGGATGAAGCATATAGAGATCGATGTTTCACTTTCTTCGGGAGAAAGTTAGCATATAGAGACCAGTGATTAGGTTGTGGATGTTTTCACTAAACCCGTCACTCTATCTGTTCTCTGGGATTCCATTATCAAGCTTGGCTTAGTTGACATTTTTACGCCTAGCTTGAGGGAGAGTGTTGGAGTTATAGTCTAGTTTATTAGGGTTTTTTTTTTCTTTTTTACCTTTACTATTACTTTTATGTTTTGCCTAGACCAGAGGGATGCTCAAATCACTTTATACTATTGTTTGGCTATATATACAGGGCTCTACTCTTTGTTTGGGTATGCCTTTCACTCACAAATATCTCTAGTGACTCATCCACCATCTTCTTTCGATGCTTCCTACTAGTTGTTGTGTCACCTTGACTAACAACACCTTGTTATGTGCAACTTTTGGATAACCCAATGTCCATCATGTTTGCATCATTATCGGCAACGTCCTCACTTCATTGACAACAGATGTAGATATGCCCAAGAACATCTCCTCCAAATCTTTTTCATACTCACCTATAGCGCGGTCCTTCCCAAAAATTATGCTACTGTCATTATAGTATAACGAACTTCTCTTGTGCATACCTTTTGCATTTTTGTCTTTCTAGAAAACAAATCTTAGTTAATGACTGTTTTAGATTAAATAGTGTGTTTGTCATTTTTTAGCATCTTAAGAGAACTTAATATGGATTGGTCTACCTTTAAGTACGCCGCCCAAATGTCGCCTCCTTCAACTCCGATCCTATGTTCTAATTGGTTCCACCCAAATCCTGAAGTGCTAAGCATTGTAAGGAGTGTGTGGTAGGTTTCCTTCCAATTTTTTTTCTTCGACTAAATGTGCGAAATGGCACATAGATCGATTCCGCCCAGTGCATTAGATAGAGATATCTCCAAGGGGTGGAGATACCTAGATCTAAACGCACCATTTTAACATTTCCAACCTTGGTTACAGATGTCTTTTAATGCATTTAATAATATTGTTTCTTCAGATGCCTTCCACATTCTTCTAGGGACTTTATCAGACTACGAACTACCCCTAAATTGTGAGCTTCCAAGACTTGCCATTAAACCACTACAAACTACATGTTAGTAAATTTGAAAGTAATGAATATTAATTACCATTAAAATTTTATGCATGCATGACTAATTATTTTTACATATAGATAAAACATCCTTAAATACCATAACATCTACCACATTCAGTGTCTTTTTTAATAATACAATTTCATCATACATCACAATGCAAAAGTTGTAGCCAAAATCATATCAGTCAACTATATATGGTCAGTAACTTTCATTCCCCCTAGTACCCCTCCACTCATTATACATGTCATGTGCCAATTGATCTCGCCACGTAGTCCATGCATGAGAAGACTCAACTGTATCGATAATGTTATTGTCATTCACATTCTCATCTTCCAACTGATTTTCATCCAACTCTTCTTCCGATGGATCTATTTCCATCTCATTCCTAATAAGATTATGCAACAAGCAACAAACTACAAGCAGCAACGAATTTATTGTGTCGAGATAGGGTAAAAGAAAGCCATCCTATGTATAGCCTAACTTGATCTGAAATGTGTACACCCAAGTGCAGGCGGTCAAGCTGTAGTAATAATCTGGTTAAGCCTGGAGTCAAATCCACATGGAACTAGGATTGGTGTTTTGAAGTACGCAGTGACAGAGACCAAGTAATTGGAAACCTTCAGAGTTTGAAGTAATGGGGTTTGCTGGATAGATTATAAGATTCTTTCCATTTGATTTTTTTTCTAGACAAAATATAAGATAAATTATCAAGGTAATAACCACTCTTTAGTTCGAGGATCAGAACATGTAATTAATTATCCGATTTATTATACTTGTGTTTTATAACTCAATTAAATCCCGTGGCAACAACAAATTAATCGAAAGATAAAGATGGACTGTGAGAATTAAGCACATGGTTCCGATGCCTTTCTAGAAGTTTACAAGAATTGTTTGTGCCGAGATTCAACCCGTCTACAAACAAGCAAGTGTTTCTACAAGGCATCCAATCATGGCATTAATGTCCCATTCTTTAAGTAAAGCACATTAATGGCGAAGATTGAAATGTTGTTATGAAGATCTAATCAGGGTACTTGCCTTGAACCAATGGGACTTTCTATGCAAGAGTCATCCGTGTCATAGAAAGAACCCACGACTATACATAGTACCTTAATTTTGCTAGATGCATTCAATCATTCAATGAGCAAGTGGAATATAAAACATTAAAGCATAAAGGAAATGCACAAATATAACTTCCAAATAATTTATATATATTTANTTGCTAGATGCATTCAATCATTCAATGAGCAAGTGGAATATAAAACATTAAAGCATAAAGGAAATTCACAAATATAACTTCTAAATAATTTATATATATTTATCACCTCTTACTAAAGAATGAATGAGGAACTACTCACTCTTCATGGCTTTGGTAAAGCTAGAAAAGTGAATGATACTCATCCCTCCTAGTAGAGGAGTTACAAAGTGAAACACACTAAACAAAGAGCCGATCTTCAATGAAGAATGAGTGAATCACATTTCACCTTTCACGGCTTTGGTAAAGTTCTAGAAAAGTGGAAGAGTTTCACCCTTCTAAGAAAGAAGGAAGCATAAGAAATGGAAGTTAAAGACATAAAGAATGAAAGTAGAAAAAAGCTAGTCACTNTATCAGTCAACTATATATGGTCAGTAACTTTCATTCCCCCTAGTACCCCTCCACTCATTATACATGTCATGTGCCAATTGATCTCGCCACGTAGTCCATGCATGAGAAGACTCAACTGTATCGATAATGTTATTGTCATTCACATTCTCATCTTCCAACTGATTTTCATCCAACTCTTCTTCCGATGGATCTATTTCCATCTCATTCCTAATAAGATTATGCAACAAGCAACAAACTACAAGCAGCNTCTCTACTAGTTCTTGGTGTAGTCTAAGCCTTACAAAACAAGTTATAGTCTTCTACCACAAATTTTTGTTTAAAGTCTCCTCCAGGGGGAGTATTTATGGGCAAGGAGGAAAGNAATATACATCTAACTACATGAGTGGTAGTCTAAGCCTCCATCTAGCTCTCTACTAGTTCTTGGTGTAGTCTAAGCCTTACAAAACAAGTTATAGTCTTCTACTACAAATTTTTTTTTTAAAGTCTCCTCCAAGGGGAGTATTTATAGGCAAGGGGGAAAAGGGGGGTGGGGAGACAAGAGAGTGTGAAGGAATAGTGTATGCCACGCAAGTCCAAGTAAAAAGCTAACTACTCTGCAGCCTACCTATGGAGAACGTTCGAACGTAAGTTGGAGTTCGAACGTTGTATATGTTTTTCCTTTATGGGCATTCAAATGTTGTGTGGCGTTCGAACGTTTCTTCTATCTTTGCTTTATGGGCTTTCGAACACCAGATGGGGCCTAACCTTCTCGCTCAAGTGGTCTATGGTCTTCTATGGAAACCTATTTCCATACTCCATGCACATCTTGGCGCTTTGCACTCATCAGTCTAGTCTTCAATCAATTTAAGTGGATGTTCGAACGTGAGTTGGCATTCGAACGTGGTACTCAAGTACCTTAGAGTCTTCCTTCTTGGTTGCAACACGCTATGTCTCAGCAGTTTGGTCTTCAATCACTCAAGTAGACATTCAAACTTCAGTTGGCGTTCGAACGTGGTACTCAAGTACCTCAGAGTCTTCCTTCTTGGTTGCAACATGCCATGTCTTAGCAGTCTGGTCTTCAATCACTCAATTGGACGTTCAAACGTGAGTTGGCGTTTGAACATTCTTGGCTTGGTCCAAGCTTTTCCAATTTTTCTCCAGAATATGCTGGTGTTGCATGAAAGTTTGATACTCATTGCCTTTAGTCCCTTGTACAATTTATGGCCTGAAATGTCATCATTTAAACTCCATCAAAGTATAATTAGTCTTAAAAGAGCATAGTAATATGCTAATTTTAACTACTAATTACACCCCCAACCTAAATATTGGTAGTCTCTTGCAATACAAATGCAATGTAAAACTATTTCTAATGCCTTTTTCTTAGGTCATCTGGTTGCATTTAGCTTATGCAACAAGCCGTTGAACCACTAGGTTTATCCTAGTGGACGAGTGTTGTCTCATGAGGGTTTTCAGTGAAACTATCCACAAACTTCAGTCGAACATATGTGTGTGTGAGATTGCTGATTAAAGTGAATTAGCATCATAGTCGTTGGGACACTCAACCCTTAATCTTGACTTATCCCGCATGTTCCTCTTTCTTTGGTATTTACTCTATGCAATAATTACCNGAGGGTTTTCAGTGAAGCTATCCACAAACTTCAGTCGAACATATGTGTGTGTGAGATTGCTGATTAAAGTGAATTAGCATCATAGTCGTTGGGACACTCAACCCTTAATCTTGACTTATCCCGCATGCTCCTCTTTCTTTGGTATTTACTCTATGCAATAATTACCATCAGTCACATTGGCATTTGGAATTCCTTGTGTAGTAGGAATGATCATTCTAGAAACAAGAATTGTTACATAACAAACATTCCATTTTACCACCTTCCATGGTTAGCTTTGATTTTACAAACCTCTCTTAGAAGTGCCCTCAGCAAAAATTTGCTCCAGTTATAGTGACTTGTCTCTCAATGGGCATGCAATCAGAAGATGGCCAATCGAAAAATCTCATGCACAATTAGTATAAGAGTGAAGTTTTGAGGAAACAGACTTACTTTTGGCATAATCTCATGGAAGAATATTGATGCAAATAAAGAAATACTATTAAACATACCCCAGTTTTCAGTTGATAACACACACATGCATCAAACTTGAGATCAATTAGGCCTTTGTAAAGGTTGTAATGTGGCCAGAGGTCAGTGGCTAATGAAATGACGTCAATAGTGTTCAAAAGCTATCTCCCTTTTTTATGTAGTGTAACACCTCTTTCTAGCTTCACGACATTTTGCTTGATAATGGTATTTCTTTCTTTCTTNACATACCCCAGTTTTCAGTTGATAACACACACATGCATCAAACTTGAGATCAATTAGGCCTTTGTAAAGGTTGTAATGTGGCCAGAGGTCAATGGCTAATGAAATGACGTCAATAGTGTTCAAAAGCTATCTCCCTTTTTTATGTAGTGTAGCACCTCTTTCTAGCTTCACGACATTTTGCTTGATAATGGTATTTCTTTCTTTCTTTTTTCTCATTTTTCACTTTCTTGGCAATTCCCTATCTATCTATTTCTTTTCTTTTTTGATTGTTTCCACCAATTTTTCTTTCATTGAATAGTAGCCACCATCTTCTTTTCTATTTTTCTTGCCTTTCTGTATCATACTGATTTATAAGAGGGTGCAAGAAAATTAGAGAGCAAGGTGTGTTAAGTGCATTCTCTTGTGGCTCAGTTATCATATGAGTTTTCGNTTTTGATTGTTTCCACCAATTTTTCTTTCATTGAATAGTAGCCACCATCTTCTTTTCTATTTTTCTTGCCTTTCTGTATCATACTGATTTATAAGAGGGTGCAAGAAAATTAGAGAGCAAGGTGTGTTAAGTGCATTCTCTTGTGACTCAGTTATCATATGAGTTTTCGAAAAAGAAATCATTCATTGAAGGCTCAAGCATGGCTGACTAGGGATATTCTTTTAAAAAAAATGACTAAGGCTCAAAGTCAAATCAAAGATGGCCTAAGATCCTTTCTCAAGTATGTGGATATGTATGTGTCGCATGCAAAGGTTCCCTGTGAGATATGTCAATAGATCACTTTAATTGCGTCAATAAAAGCAAGGTTAATGAGATTATTGAAAAAATAANGGATATTCTTTTAAAAAAAATGACTAAGGCTCAAAGTCAAATCAAAGATGGCCTAAGATCCTTTCTCAAGTATGTGCATATGTATGTATCGCATGCAAAGGTTCCCTGTGGGATATGTCAATAGATCACTTTAATTGCGTCAATCAAAGCAAGGTTAATGAGATTATTGAAAAAATGAAAATGAAAGAGCTTTCTTGAGTAAATGTTGATATTCTCTCAAAATCATCGTAAAGCTTAAAACTTACCATGGTATTCTTTGTCATCTCCATTGGTTATGTCGGGTGTTTCAGAGAATGTTGGTTATATATCGAGTCCATTTTCGAGTCTGATCATCTTGTACCTTAAGAATAACAAATACTAATGTACATTTGACAATATAAGCATAGAGAGAATACCAGTTTTCTGAGAAATATAGTTTCAAGTCTTGGTTGCTAAGTTGATGTGTCAAACCGATCATATGCTTAGTCATTTTAACAAGTAGCCTCAGAATCCACATCCGTTTCATCATTTATTAACAAGAATTACTAAAGTGCTAATTCTACACATGTATTTAAACAGATAAAAATGATAAACTGAATCATTCATTTCATAAAATATGATCTTTTATATCAACATCAACATCGAAGATTAAATTCATCATCAAAGAAGAAACAAACACAAAGACTTTAAATATCTACAACAAAATACCAAAGAAGAAACAATCATCCACAACAAACTATAAAAGTAAAATCCCGTCCTCAAAAAGAAGAAATAAAAACCCAAATTCATCAAGAACAAAAATACTCCCTCTCCCTCTCCTCCAAATCCACTATCTTCACCAGGCCCTCCCCTCAGAAGTCTAAGAATCTCATCTTGCTTGGCTTCAATGCTAAGCATGATGTCTCATAAAGAGCGCTAGGTGATGGTGCTGGGGCCTACCTCCTGGGGATGCTCTCTTTCTTCCTCCTAGTCAAGCTCATCTTGCACCTCATCCACTCCTTGGGTAGGGGGCACCTCTTGTCTTGCTGCCGAGGTGCCACTGTGACTTTGGCTTCTCTGGAAGGAAGCCTTGTTTAGTGGCCCTATCGGTCTTTGTATCTTCATCTCTGGCCTCACCCTAATCCCATGGTCCTTGCACATTTCTATGAACAAGGTGCCAATGGGTAGCACATTCCTCTTTACATCACATCCTTTCTTCATTTCTGTCAAAACTAAGGAGGGGAGGTATATGCTTTGGCCCTTCCCAATTGCGTAAAGCAACCGGGCCATGTTGGGGAGGATTTCATTTTTTCTTCCTATTGGAGCAAAATTTGACAATGTAGTCAAATTCAACATCTTATATTTATCAGTCAACTCCCCTTGTCGAAAAAAGCTTTGTCCCGCCCAAGAAAATGTAGGCAACCTAGTCAATTCCACCCCCACAATGTTCATCGCCACATTTTTCCTTAAGGGATAGGTAGGCCTTCGTACCCAAGGTACCTCTTGCCTAAGCTCCCATGTATAGTCATCATCTACATCGATGTGAGTCCCTCTCACATAGTTTTTTAGTGCTTCATTGACTATATCGGCGTTGGAGTAAAACTCCCACACCAAGTCAATCATGGCCTCTCCGCTATTTCTCAAGTGTAACGACCAACCCCTCCTCTCCATCTCCACCAAGATTCCCAATTTTGTAAAATTAGTTAAAATCACATCTTGCTCACATACCATAGCTTGATTTTGGTAAAAATTCCCATACCTGTCTACTTTGAGGGTGCTTGGGAAGCGAGTTCGATCATATGTCCTCGCAATGGGTCTCCCCTCTCTCTCCTCAATGACCTCCTCCACCAGAATTGGGCTCTTGAATTGGCGTATAGCGCCTGGCAGGTAGCTTGACTTTTGGAGGCATGGTGTTTCTGTTTTGAGATTTTTAGGGCTTGAAACTCTTGATTTTTGAGTGAGGATGAGGGTGAATGAAGTGGGAATAGCTTTGGGATGGTTGATTTTAGGTAAATTTGGAGAATGGGTGGTGTTTTGAGGCTTGGGTGATGAAAATGGACTCTAGGATTTGGAGGTTTTTGAAGGATTTTGGAATGGACTCTAGCCAGAGAAGTGACATTTGAACGTGAGTGTTGTTCGAACGTGGTAAGCTCCTAGTACTTTTGAGTTCTGTCAGAGACCAAATTACTATAAGGTCATGACGTTTGAACGTTCTATTGGCGTTTGAACATCGTACTCTCGTTCGAATGTTCTATTGGCGTTCGAATGGGCTGAGCTCCTAGTACTTTTGTTTCCATTAGAGACTTCATCAAAAGCTAAGTACTGTGAGCTAGTGACGTTCGAACGTCACTTGCCATTTGAACATTGAATCAAAAATCAAAAATTTTTTTGCACTACACTATACGCAGCCAGAGGGGGCTAAACACACAAGTTTGAATCAAAAAATCATGGCATCTCAAGATAAGTCCCTACCCACGCTTCGGGTTGGTATTCTAGGACATTCATTACTCGGCCCATGTTTTCATTTCAATCAAAAGAGTTTGTACAAAAAGGGTTTCTACATTTTTTACAAAAATTTGGACCCTTTGGCTTTCATCCCTATAAAAGTACAATTTTCCATAAAGAATGATCTAATCCGAGTCTCCCTTTGTATTTGTGTAGTTAAAACAACCAGTGACTCTCCCAATTTTCTCTTTCACAAATTGGTTAAGCAAAGTACTAGAGTAGGATGGCGTGTCAAGGTAATCCTTACTTAGCCCATTCACTATCCAGTCTAATCGATCGAGTGTGCGACTGTAAATTGGTTTAGAACACTGATTATATCTTTTCTTGTGAAACACTCTGCCACACTGTTTACAGACACCAAGCCTTGTGGCACGACATCGTTTAGCAAAAGTTCTTCTACCACAGAAGGGTTTTGCTAGTTCTTCTCAGATCTCATTCTTTCTCACCAATCTTGCTTTTCTCATAGTCACAGCATGCACATCAGATGGAAAAGTGCACAAAAATCCTAGACTAAACCAAAAGAGTTTAACATCCATGCTTTCTACATTTTAAGACTCACTATCTGGTTCTTTAACGTCTGCCAATCACAAAGATGATTAAAGATGACTCACAAACATAATCATTAATCTCTATAAAGTACAAGGCAAGGTACACAATATGATTAGAAATAGCAACAACAACAGCAAAAACAAAAAATTTTAAGGGCACAAAATATGAACTGTAGTTCTCACCCTCTAACCTAAACTGAACATTGTCCCCCAATGTTTCGAATTTACTGATATGTTGAGCTTGGAGATGAGGTTAAAAGGTAGAGATCTTGTTCATCTACCGAAACCTATAAGAAAAATACACAAATTAATCTTCTCTACGCAGATTTGGATTTTTGCTAGGATGAAAACCCTTGATTGTAAGTGCGGACAGAAGAAGAAGAGCCATTTACAAATAGAGTAAACAAATGCAGATCATGAGATAAAGGACTGGGTCTTTGGAGAATATGGTCATGGGACTGTTGGGAGTTAGGTCGTGTTTATAAAAGGTTGCGAATAGCGAAGAAGAAGAAGGTGAAGAAGAAAGAAGAAGGAAAAAGAAAGAAAAAGGGAAAGGCGGTGGGGAAAAAGAATAAGGGAGTGGGGACTTTATAAAGGTGCTCCAGTGGGTCGGGTTTTTCCTGACCTGACCCCTTTTTGTGTCGGCAGGCGCTAATCTTAGAGGGATATTCTGGGTCCATTAAATGAATGATTTCCACATTTTTAACAAAATCTTCCAAAAATGGTTTCAACTGCTGACCATTAACAATAAAGATATTATCGTTCGAGGGGTTTTCCACTTCTACTGCTTCATGTCCAAACACCTTTTTGACGTTATAAGGCCCTGTCTATTTTGATCTTAACTTACCAGGAAAGAGGCGGAGTCTTGAATTAAACAATAGGACTTTTTGAGAAGGTTCAAAAGACTTCCGCACAATATTCTTGTCATGAAAAATTTTCATCCTAGATTTTGCAATTTTAGCATTCTCATATGCTTTATTTCTCAATTCCTCCAATTCGTTAATTTACAGTTTTCTTGAAAGTCCAGCCTTGTCTAGGTCAGAGTTCATTGCTTTAATGATCCAGTATGCCCTATGTTCCAGTTCTACAAGTAAGTGACAAGGCTTACCATAGACTAATTGATAAGGAGACATGCCCAATATTGTTTTAAAAGAAGTGCGATATGCCCAGAGTGCATCAGCTTGACGACCAAACTTTGTGGTCTGGATTTACCATTTTTTCTAAAATTAATTTGATCTCCCAATTAACCAAGTCAACCTTTCCACTAGTCTATAGATGATAAGGGGTTGCAATTTTGTGAAGAATTAAGTATTTTTTCATAAATTTNCCTTTTTGTGTCGGCAGGCGCTAATCTTAGAGGGATATTCTGGGTCCATTAAATGAATGATTTCCACATTTTTAACAAAATCTTCCAAAAATGGTTTCAACTGCTGACCATTAACAGTAAAGATATTATTGTTCGAGGGGTTTTCCACTTCTACTGCTTCATGTCCAAACACCTTTTTGACGTTATAAGGCCCTGTCTATTTTGATCTTAACTTACCAGGAAAGAGGCGGAGTCTTGAATTAAACAATAGGACTTTTTGAGAAGGTTCAAAAGACTTCCGCACAATATTCTTGTCATGAAAAATTTTCATCCTAGATTTTGTAATTTTATCATTCTCATATGATTTATTTCTCAATTCTTCCAATTCGTTAATTTACAGTTTTCTTGAAAGTCCAGCCTTGTCTAGGTCAGAGTTCATTGCTTTAATGATCTAGTATGCCCTATGTTCCAGTTCTACAAGTAAGTGACAAGGCTTACCATAGACTAATTGATAAGGAGACATGCCCAATATTGTTTTAAAAGAAGTGCGATATGCCCAGAGTGCATCAGTTAGTCTTGACGACCAAACTTTGTGGTCTGGATTTACCATTTTTTCTAAAATTAATTTGATCTCCCAATTAACCAAGTCAACCTTTTCCAGTAATCTATAGATGATAAGGGGTTGCAATTTTGTGAAGAATTAAGTATTTTTTCATAAATTTCAGAAAGGACGATTGCAAAAATGAGCACCCCCATCAATTATGATTGATTTCAGAATTTCAAATCGAGACAAAATATTTTTTTTTAAAAAAATTTGATTACCGTTTGGTGATCATTATTCCAACATGAAATTGCCTCAACCTATTTGGACACATAGTCTACAGCCACTAAAATGTATAGATAGCCAAAGGAAGGGGGAAATGGTCCCATAAAATTCANGAATCAAATGAGTCACCATAGACAGAGAAGTCATCCATGAACACCTCCAAAAATTTTTTGACCATGTCACTGAATAAGCTTAGCATGCATCTTTGGAATGTTGCGGGAGTGTTACACATTCCAAATGACATCCTTTTGAATGCAAATGTGCCAAAGGGGTATGTGAATGTGGTTTTCTCCTGATCATTGGGTGTTATCTCAATTTGATTGTACCCGGAATACCCATCTAGGAAAAAGTAAAATTCATGGCCTGCNTGTTTCTTTTTGAAATGCTCCCCAACCTTTGGCATCTATCACAAGTTAAACAAAAGTCATGAACATCTTTAAAAAGTGTAGGCCAGTAAAATTCACACTGCAAGATTTTTGTAGCGATTTTTCTTGATGAAAAATGACCACCACATGCTTTAGAATGACAAAATGTTATTACTTGTCTACTTTCTTGAGCAGGGATGCAACGTCTTATGATTTGATCCTTATGGTACTTAAATACTTGCGGATCTTCCCAAAAGAAGTTACAAACCTCCCTCAAAAATTTCTTTTTGTCCATGGTGGTGAAGGACGTAGAGAGCATTCCAGTAGCAAGGAAATTAGCAATATCAGTGTACCATGGGGTCTCATCAATTATGAAAAGTTGTTCATCAGGGAATTTTTCATTGATTGACAATCCATCCTCGTGAAGCTACCACATTCTCAATACCCTTCTTATCCTTAATGATCAGATCAAAATCTTGGAGTAAGAGTATGCATCTTAAGAGCCTAGGCTTAGCATCCTTCTTTGTGAGCAAGAATTTTAGGGCTGCATAGTCAGCGAATACAGTAACAGAAGAACCAACAAGATAGGAACGAAGTTTTTCCAAAGCAAAAACTATAGCAAGCAATTCTTTTTTAGTTGTTGAATAATTCGGTTGAGCATCATTCAAAATTTTGCTTGCATAGTAAATCACAAGTGGTTTCTTATCCTTTCTTTGCCTCAACACAACACCTACATCATAATCACTTGCATCACACATTAGTTCAAAGGGTAGAGTCTAGTCAGGGGGCTGCATTATTAGGGCAAAAATTAACATGCCTTTTAGTTTATCAAAAGCTTTTTAGCATGCTTCACTCCACACAAAAATTATGTCCTAAGTCAGAAGATGACACATGGGTTTTGCTATGGTACTGAAATCTTTTATAAATCTCCTGTAAAAGCCTGCATGCCCTAGGAATGATCAAACATCCTTTACAGTCTTGGGAGTAGGCAAATTCTCAATCAGATCTATTTTTGCCTTGTCAACTTTCATGCCCTCAGACAACACAATGTGACTTAAGACAATGCCTTGTGTTACCATGAAATGACATTTTTCCCAATTAAGTACTAGATTGGCCTCCTAACATCTTACCAATACCTTCTCTAGGTTGGCCAAACATGAATCAAATGAGTCACCATAGACAGAGAAGTCATCCATGAACACCTCCAAAATTTTTTTGACCATGTCACTGAATAAGCTTAGCATGCATCTTTGGAATGTTGCGGGAGTGTTACACAATCCAAATGACATCCTTTTGAATGCAAATGTGCCAAAGGGGTATGTGAATATGGTTTTCTCCTGATCATTGAGTGTTATCTCAATTTGATTGTACCCGGAATACCCATCTAGGAAAAAGTAAAATTCATGGCCTACAATTCTCTCTAGAACCTGGTCAAGAAAGGAAAGGAGAAAATGGTCTTTCCTAATTACCAAATTGAGTTTTCAATAGTCAATACACATCTGCCATCCTGTGATGACTCTAGTTGGTACTAGTTCTTTGGCTTTATTCTTGACTACTATGATCCAAGACTTCTTGGACACAACTTGGGTTGGACTAACCCATTTGCTATCGGAGATGGGAAAGATTATCCCTACATCTAAGAGCTTAAGCACTTCCATTCTCACAACTTTCTTTATGTGAGGGTTTAGTCGTCGCTACATTTAATGAGAGGGTTTTGAATCCTCTTCCAAGTATATAGTATGATTGCAGATCAATGGGCTTATACCTTTCAAGTTAGCGATGGTCCACCCAATGGTGCTTTTAAGGCTTTTAAGAACTTCAATCAGTTTAGACTCTTGCAAGTCTATGAGCTTAGATGAAATTACCACTATGTATGACTCGTCCTCTCCTAAGAATTCATATTTTAGGTCAGATGGGAGAGGTTTCAATTCAGGCTTTGGTAGCCTGACACTTGATGAGAGTGGCTTTGTGCCATTTGGTGAAAGTTTCTTGAATTTAGGGGCCCATGTCTTAATAACATAAGTGGGGTAATTCTTTGATCATCATCTATTGTCTCAGATGTGATAGATTCTGACAGAGAAGATTCAGTGTGGTTTTCACAGAATGTGTTATTCAAATGTTCCTAAACCAATGACTCAATGGAATTTATTTCTCTCTCTAATTTGTCTTCACCTAGGTGTTTGGCAACATTGAAAATATTCAGCTCAAGAGTCATATTTCCAAAATTTAATTTCATGACTCCATTCCTACAATTGATTAGTGCATTTGAAGTTGCTAGGAAGGGTCGACCAAGAATGATGGGAATTGGGTTCTATGAATACTTTGCTAGTTGAGTAGCTCGAACGATGAAGTCAACAGAGAAGACAAAGTTGTCCACTTGGACAAGTACATCCTCAACAATGCCCCCAGGGGCTTTGACAGATCTATCTGCCAACTAGAGTGTAACAATGGTGGGTTTGAGTTCACCCAGACCCAACTGCTAGTAAATAGAGAATGGGAGCAAATTGACACTTACTCCAAAATCTAACAGTGCTTGTTCAATTTTGAAGTGTCCAATGGCACATGACACAAGTGGACACTCATGGTCTTTGTATTTTAGAGGGGTTTTGTGTTGAAGCAAGACACTGGCTTGTTCTATCAAGAAAGCTCTTTTTTGGACATTCTACCTCCTCTTGACTATGCACAAGTCTTTTAGAAACTTGGCATAAGATGGAACCTATTTAATTGCATCCAAAAGTGGGATGTTGATCTTTACTTGCTTGAAGAGCTCGTAAATTTTTGGCTGATTATTCAACTTCTGTACATTTTTGAGTCTATGAAGAAAAGGAGTAGGAATTGGACACGAGGGTCCCTTTTCTTTTGATGGTTCTTGTTCTTGTTCAACCACAAGTTTAGGCTCCTCCTCAATTACAAGTTCATGCTCTACTAGTTCAGGTTCATCTGATGAGTTGACTAGGATTGACTCAAATTTTGGCTTGGGAACTAGCATGTCTCTAATGGTCTTGTCAATCACATTGCCACTGCTCAGTGTAGTGTCAACTTGGGCTTGGGCTTGGGGGGTTCCCATGATTGCAAGATTTTCTACCTAAAATTGGCCTTGTGGGGGTTTTAGTTGGGCAGGAAACTTTCCCTTCTCATGTGTTGTCATGGATTAGGTTAACTTGTGGATGTGGTTTTTTAGGTCCTTGAAAGATTGAGTTGTCTAGGATTTGAAATCAGTAAAAGCCTGAGAGAAACTATTGTTATAGTTCATTTGGCTTTGTATGAACTGATTAAGGGTATCCTCAAGGCTCCTCTTTGGTGGTGGTTGGTATTGTTGATACGTGGGAGGTCCTTGAGGTGGTGGGTGTGAACCTTGTTGTTGGTTCATAGGAGTTGGTTGTGTGTTTCTCCAACTGAAGTTTGGGTGGTTTCGCCACCCTAGATTGTATGTTTCAAAGTATGGGTTAGAGTAAGGCTTGTTAAAGTTAGAAATTGTATTTGTTTTCTCCAATAGAACCTGTTTGAATGCTAGAATGGTAGGACACTCCCCAGTAGGATGTCCTGTCAGTGCACAAATCCCACACAATTGGTCTGTGGGAAGGCCAACATCAACTTGATGAACATTTTTCATCTCTGAACCTTCAAGATTTCGAGATAGGGTGGGCATTTTTGCTCTTAGGTCATCATCATCATCTCTCAAGACATACTTACCCCCTTGGGAAGTAGTTGATTTGGCTTCAGCAATGGTACGGGAGGTTGAGTCCCACATCTGAGAACTGTCAGATATGGTGTCAAAAAAATTGAATGCCTCCTCCGGACTCTTATCCATAAACTCTCTTTGAGCCATCATTTCGATAAATTGATGTAGTCTAGTGGGCAAGGAGTCATAAGAGAATCCTACCAAAGTCCAATTCTAAAAAACATGANATATGGTGTCAAAAAAATTGAATGCCTCCTCCGGACTCTTATCCATAAACTCTCTTTGAGCCATCATTTCGATAAATTGATGTAGTCTAGTGGGCAAGGAGTCATAAGAGAATCCTACCAAAGTCCAATTCTATGTGGGCAGGATTGGAGCAGATCCTTGAATCTCTCCCAACTTTGGTAAAAGGTTTCACTTTCTTTGAACGAAAAATTAATGATTTGCCTTTTTAGTGTATTAAAGGAGTGTAGAGGAAAAAAATTTCTAAAAAATTTATTTTCTAGTGCCTGCCAGTTAGGTATTGAAAGAGCTTTTAAAGAATTTAGCCATTGTTTTGCTTTATCCTTTAGAGAAAATGAAAAAAGTTTCATTTTGGCTAGCTCAGAATTGTCTTGAAACGTTCCACATACTTCCTCAAACTCCTTTATGTGCATATATGGGTTTTTTGTTTCGAGTCCACGGAATTGAGAGAGTAGTTGAACTGTCCCCATCTTCACAGTAAAGAGGGGTGCATTTTTTGAAAAAATAAAACAAGAGGGGACACTATTTCTTGTGGGATTTAAGTAATCCCGCAAGGTTCGAATGTTAGGCACTTCTCCATCTCTCACAAGAGCTTCCCCTTGTCTCTCATTATTTGCCATATTATTATCAAAAGAGTCTNCTATTTCTTGTGGGATTTAAGTAATCCCGCAAGGTTCGAATGTTAGGCACTTCCCCATCTCTCACAAGAGCTTCCCCTTGTCTCTCATTATTTGCCATATTATTATCAAAAGAGTCTGATACTGATCTAGGTAAAGATGATTCAAACTGATTCACAGATCGAACAGATTCTGCTGGCAAATTTTGAAAGTGAAGATCGTCCTCAAACATAAAAAATAAATAAATTATACACAATAAATCAAAGAAAGAATATATACAAAAAGGAAGGTTTNGGCAAATTTTGAAAGTGAAGATCGTCCTCAAACATAAAAAATAAATAAATTATACATAATAAATCAAAGAAAGAATATATACAAAAAGGAAGGTCTTTTTACCTTTTACCTTAAAACACCTTTTCATGGTTCCCCAACAACGGCGCCAAAAATTTGACTTGATCTGATATGTGTACACCTAAGTGCAGGCGGTCAAGTTGTAGTAATAATCTAGTTAGTGTTTTGAAGTAAACAATGATAGAGACCAAATAACTGGAAACCTTGAGAGTTTGAAGTTATGAGATTTCCTGAATAAAATATAAGATTCTTTCCAAGAAGTTTTCTAGACAAAATATAAGATAAATTTAAATGTAAACAGTCACCCTTTAGCTCGAGGATTTGAACATATAGTTAATCATCCGATTTATTATACTTGTGCTTGGTAACTCAATTAACTCCCATGTCAAAGGCAAGTTAATCAGAAGATAAAGGTGGATTGTAAGAATTAGGCACATGGTTCCGATGCCTTTCTAGAAGTTTACAAGAATTATCTGCATCGAGACTCAACCCATCCATAAACAAGCAAGTGTTTCTACAAAGTACTTGCCTTGAACACATGGATCTTTCTATGCAAGAGTCATCCATGTCATAAAAAGGACCCATAGTTATACAAAGTACCTTAGCTTTGCTAGATGCCTTCAATCATTCAATAAGCATATATNCATAGTTATACAAAGTACCTTAGCTTTGCTAGATGCATTCAATCATTCAATAAGCATATATAATATAAAGCATTAAAGCATAAATAAAATGCACAAAATATAACTTTCAGATGATTTATACATGTCCATCACCTCTTACTAAAGAGTGAATGAGAAACTACTCACTCTTCATGGCTTTAATAAAGCTAAAAAAGTGAGTGATGCTCATCCCTCCAAGTAGAGGACTTACAAGGTAAAGCACAATAAGCGAGGAGCCGATCTTCGACAAAGAATGAGTGAATCACATTCCACCCTTCATAGATTTGGTAAAGCTCTAGAAAATTGGAAGAGTTTCACTCCTCTAAGGGAAAAAGGAAGCTCAAGCAATGAACGTGAAAGACAATAAATAAAAGTAGAAGAAAACTAGACACTTTTGGAGGGTTTCAACCACAACCAAAAGATGATCTATCTCCCTTGATGCAAGTAAATATAAACCTAAGTCTAAGACTAATTATACAACTACAAGTGGGAGTCTAAGCCTCCTTCAAGCTCTTTACTAGTTCTTGGTGTAGTCTAAGCCTAAAAACCAAGCTCTACCTTCCTACCCAAAAATCCTTTTCTCAAAGCTCCCACAAGGGGAGTATTTATAGGCAAGGAGGAGGGGAGACAAGAGAGTGTGAGGGAATAGTGTAGGGCATTGAAAGTATTTTGAAAGCTTTCCACTCTGCAGTCTACCTGGGGACAACTTTCGAACATTATTTGGCTTTCGAACGTTGTTTCTGTCTTTGCTTGATGGGCGTTCGAACGCCAGATGGGGTCTAAACCCCCCTACTCAAGTGGCATGTGTTTTTTTCGAGAGCTAGTTCCACACTCCACGTACAACTTGACTTTGCACTCAACAGCCTAGTCCTTAATAATTTAGGGGAATGTTCAAACGTGGTACTCAAGTACCTCAGTGTAGCTGCAACACGCCATGTCTTAGCATCCTGTAGTTTGATCTTCAATAACTTGACCCTTAGCCTAAGTAGTATACTTGGTTAATTACTGAAATTACCTTTGAATGGATTAGATGGATTGTTAGTGTACATATTTTACAAACTATAATTGGAAGAAAAGTGTGGTTAGATTTCAATTGTACACTTTGGTGAAATTTGACATATCTTCTCAAAACTTTCAAACATATGAGAATTTTTATCTTGTGTCTAGTTTTGATTTGTAAATTGATGGATTATTATTTATATCAGAGTGCGCAGCGAACTATTTGAGTAATAACTACAATGGTGAAGGTAAGGAGTATAATAAGAAATTACAAATAGATGTGAAACCTAAGAGTTGATCCAAGAATATTGACTAATGTGAGAGTGTGTATTTCTGAATTGAAATTATTGTTTAGATTTCAAAGATTGTGAATTCCTCTTGGCTAGTTAGAGACAAAGTCATTAAGAATGTTGTATCTATTTCAGGAATCGAGATAAATCTTATCATAATGTCATTACTAAATTTTGTATTATACCATGATGTTACTACAAGAAAGATGAGTAACAGTATTAGCAGAATTACATTTGAGCTATTTTGATATGCTTATGAATAAGCAACATAAAAGAAGCAAATATGAGGGTTATTGAAATGAATGGAGAAATTTAAAAGAGAAGTGATACTTGATAAGTAGACAATTAAGTATTATGATCTAGTAGCTATGCATGATAAGATATTAGTTAAAACAATCGTATAAAATTATTGAGAATAAAGTTGGTAGATGAATTCTAGTGAAGGAAGATAATCTAGGGGACTGTAAGTAACTGCAATGATGTTATAAGTGTAAAGGATGGATTTAAAATCTAGAATATGATATTTTATTATGATCTTGGATTTCATGCTTTAGGGATTAATATGCATTGAGACCTTGTAGTCAATTAGAATTAGGTAGACTAACTCGACGATTAAATTTCGAGGATGAAACTTTCTTTTAGGGGGGTGGATTGTAAGACCCCGTATTAAAATTAAATAAAAATAATATTATCTTAAGAGTTCTCCTAAGATAAATAAAATGATGGTAGAAAGTTAGAATCATTGTTGAAAGCAAATATTATGAAGTTTGAGTTTCAAGCATATTGACTTTCGGGATAAATTAAGTTTTGGAGATGTTTAAGTTTGAGAAGGGTTAATTTTATAAATATATTTATGTCAAAATAAAGTTTCCATTGAATCTGGAAGGTCAAAAACATTGTAAGAGGTTATATAAGTTGTATTAGAAGTTTAGAAGTATTCTAAAATTAAAACCTATTTTAGAGAGGATTTGGGAAAAAAAGAATTTGACACAACCTTAGTATTTTGGCTATAAATTTTTACCCTAATGTCTCATTGACATGAAAATTTTCAGTCGTAACAATACTTCAAGGTCTATAAAATTATATTTTAAGAAAATTTCGTGAATCGGCCTTTAACTAGGTCAAAATCGAGCAGGAAGTCAGGTACAGACTGCTACCCTCGCCCACATGGGAATTCTCTATTTTTTTTAGCCTATAAATACCCTAGGGCCATGATCTAAAGAGTCTTTATCTATTTTTCAACCCCAAGGATCCTAGGAAAGTTTGAGGCAAAGGAAAAGAGGAAGAATGAACTAAATCTTGAAGGATTAACACGTGGTAATCTCAACGAAACACGGTAATCTCAACGAAACACGTTACGATCAAGACCTCAAGAATTAGGGTAGGGGTTTCTTCCTAAAGTTATTCATTGAGGTTAGGGTTAATATATATGTATATTTTGATTCTAAATTGTATGTATATGTTATTAAATAATTGTTTTTGGATTTTTCTAGAAAATTGTATTATGTCTTGAATAAGGTTATCACTTGATAGTCAAAAAAAACTCTTGTTCTTGTTATCAAAACCCTAATTTTCAAAAAATATAGATTTTACCCTAATATTCCATTATTCTTGATTAAAAAACTCTAACATTTTATTTGACCCATAAAATTATATTTCTTGAAGATGTCTTGCATATTTTCTTGAGTTGTTCTTTTGGAAAAATAAACGTGGAATTATGGTTCTTGGTTTACCTGTGATTTGGTGAATTGGTTTGGTATTGTATCTATTGTGTGGATGTTTTGATGAACATAGGTGACCGTTGACGAGGTCTTGTTGAGTGGGTAGATGCATTTCTTACTCTGAGTGGGTTTAAAGGTTCCCTAACATTTGTAGTGGGATTGGTGCCTTGCCAGGACCAAACCACTATTCGCTCACTAGTATTGAGGTTGAGGGTTAGTATACTATTCTTGGGTTGGATTTGTCACTACCCATGCGTTAGTATACAACCTTCCTAAAGTTATGTGTCATTACGAGAATTGGATGTGTATGTGTGGGACAGGATATTCTCAATATGTATTCATGTTAAGTCCTAGTACATACCTAAGATACAATGTTGGTAATGGTTTATTGTTTGAAAGTTGGTGTTGCTTCTTTATTTAATTTATTTCTACTACGTAAACTTAAGATCTAATGAACTTTCACTATTATATTTCAAAAGTTATATATGATATTTTATAAAATGAGACCGACCTGTTTTATATATTTTCAAAACATTGTTCGAGCTTGGGAGGATTTTCCTACAGAGCTTAGTGCTTACCCCTACAAACAACATCTTTTTTATATTTTGGTCTAGAGGAAGAGCTCAGATTGTATGAGCAGGTGAATTAGGAAGCTCATATTNATGTTAAGTCCTAGTACATAACTAAGATACAATGTTGGTAATGGTTTATTGTTTGAAAGTTGGTGTTGCTTCTTTATTTAATTTATTTCTACTACGTAAACTTAAGATCTAATGAACTTTCACTATTATATTTCAAAAGTTATATATGATATTTTATAAAATGAGACCGACCTGTTTTATATATTTTCAAAACATTGTTCGAGCTTGGGAGGATTTTCCTACAGAGCTTAGTGCTTACCCCTACAAACAACATCTTTTTTATATTTTGGTCTAGAGGAAGAGCTCAGATTGTATGAGCAGGTGAATTAGGAAGCTCATATTGATTGAGGCATTTCCTGGGAACTTGCTTCTCTAAGGAGATTATCTCTGGTAATGTCCATTGATCTGGTAGTCACCATCCAGCATAATTCTTCTTAAGAAAATTGTGGGAATCATAAAAAATTCTTAGCCTTTTCCCACAGACGGCACCAAACTATTGGTGCAAAATTTGCCCCAACCTTTACGTGCATGTGGGATTGAAGTTTGTCTTCCTCCTTGCCACTTTCCAATGAATTGTGTTAGATTTATAATGGCTCGAACTTGCTTCTAAAGGCTTCAAATGAGGTTTCTGCGATTTGGCAAACTTGAAAATAAGTCAAAGACCAAAGGTGGAAGCTCGGAGGGTTGACCCTTCGATGCTTAAGTTAGTATTTGCGGAAAAGTTACAAAGGAATATTTTGGAACATAAATTGCGTACCTTGGGCGTTTCCCTTAGCCTTCGCTTTATAGTTTGTTTTTTCTTACATGTAGATGGGTGAGACTCCTTCTTGTGGGGGAGTCTTTTAGATCCCAGATAAGCCGGTAAGCAGGCTGAGACTCCTCTGGGACAAGGGGTCTTAACCTTTTTTTCCCTTCGAACATGAGTTGTTGAGTTAGACTAGGAGGCCTTTTAATTTTCAAACAGTAGATAACCTTATCCTATTGCTTCTCTTTATGAACTAGTTAGGGAGGACAGAGCTGATTACTTTCCCTTTTCACTTTGGAGTTTAGTCGATCCCCCAACAGTAATGTTCAGAATAGACGACCTTTGTAAGAGCTTTCCTGATGATGTATTTTATTTTTTCCACATCAGCAACTTTGATGCAATTAAAATAACAAACTTTGTAAATATTTCCTTGAGCAATGAGTGTTATTGATTAATGGGGGAAAATTTAATCTCAACTAAGGGAAAGGTCCTAGTTGGCACTACCTTTAGAAATGCAACTTTTGACTGACCTATTAGTAAGAAAAAAAGCTGGAGAAGTAATGAGCTTATACATTTTTTTCCATCCCGGTGGAAACCAGAAAGATGGCAAAGCTAATCCCAAAGTTTTAGGAACCTTATCTGCCAAAGGCCCGTTCAAATGAATGATTCATTTAAATATTATGGGGAAGATAATGCAGCAAAGCGATAAGGATAAGATTATGCCCTCGGCAAGCCTTATTCGCGTGATCAAACAAACTTCTAGCACAGTTAGGACTCTAGATGGAAATCCCAACAAGGGATAAAGTCCATAAAAGCCAAGATTCCTCAACCGAATGTGGATCCCGAGGTGAACGCTTAGAGTTGTTTCTTTTATGTTCTAGATTGGGAGGTTAATTATGAGACAATGTTAAGGATAATATTTTATTTATTCCACTGCTAGATAAAATTTAGTTTTTGGATGTAATTGACATGGGTTGGCGTATTTTTTTTTGAATGATGCTTTAGTTATTATGGATGAAGAATGAAATTTTTATTATTTATGGATTTTATTTGTTGCTCTCATGATATGAATGGTTATTAGTAGTAATGTCTTTCAAGGTAGATTTTGGGGCATTACAATACCGGTAACTAAGCCCGGATTTTTCCAAATTTCTCCAATTTTTAACCCTTAACCATCCAATTTCATACAACATTCAACACATTCATTCATTTTCATGAAGGCATTGTCTAATAGAGTTCCATTACATGCTCTATTACCAATATACCAGTTTAAAACAAATTTACATATTTGATTTATAAAATGCATTTCAAGAGCCACATTCTGGCTTCGTCATAAAAAAAGGACCCAAATAAGGGTCGTCCACTTGCGCTTGTCCAACACCTGAAATATGTTCCCATAAAGGGTGAGCTATGCTCAACAAGGTATTTCCTAAGGAGGCTACCCCCCAACCTAGATGTATATGAAAAGTCACATGTAATTAATCACATAAATCATTCATTTAAGAACATACATTTCATAAATGAATGCTACACCTTGCATGTTATGTTATGAGATGAAACTCACACATGAAATACAACTGCGAACCCTCCACCGGTTCCCATAACACATTCTATGCCTCCAACGGTTCCTATGACACATGGTATGCCATGCGTATGCATCCGGACATTCCAACCCCTGCCATTGATGTTACACATCCAATGACCATTTTATAAAATTTTGTGTCATTCTTGGGGTGGGTATTTATGAATTTCCACCAACGGGTACCCAACTGACATGGTATCTATGGAATTTCACCAGTGACTCAGCGTATGCCAACTCACTTTGTGGACTCAATACTAATGGGAGAATCTACCCCTACTTACTAACTCCGACACATATTTTCAATGCAATACGTGTGACTTAGTCGAACCTAGGTTCCACCTTTCCGAGCCCACGTATCAACTTACCAAAGATGACGTTTGATCCAAAACCATGCACACACACTCATACTCATACTCATGTCAAATGCCCACGAATGCGATACTACCTGTGTAAATGCAAATATAATGTACATTTGAAATAACAATATCATGTCCATCATATCATAAGCATATTATGAACATATTCAATTTTCATAAACATTCCCAATTGCTCGAATTTCAACTATATCATAAAGTATATAATAACATTTCCTAACACCCCTAAGCATGTTATAGAAATTTCCATTAAAATAACACAATTAATCATTCATAGACATTTTATCTGACACCTTCAAGGCGCAAATGTAAACACATAGCATGCCCAAACAACACATTCTTCATGAAATTCAAAGCCAAGAAATTTCAGCATACCAAATCATTCAAGAATTGCTTTTCATCATTTTCTTATACTCAGTTTCAACATTTCAACTACACTAGGTATGTGTTATACATGAAAATACATCTCTAACACTCTACCCATTTCATATTTCAACCCTACGTTAGAAATAAATCTAGTTATGAAAAGAACCCTACCTCTTGTAGCATATATTTGTGTAGAAGACATCCCAACGATCTCAAATCAAGCTTTCAAAACTTGATCCCAGAAATCCCATCCTTGAGATCGTGGCAAAACTCACGATCTATAGTATGTACGCATAGCTCTTGTCGCATAGAACACCTTTATCTCTTGGCCCGAAGAGATCCGATGGTCGAATCGCTGTAGATTTGAGGTAGAAGACAGAGAGAACCCTTGTTTTTTATCTCTCTCTCTCTCTCTCTCTCTATCTTTGGAAAAAGGTTGAAGAAATAGGGAGAAAATCTAATTTTTCTCCCCTATTTATACCCTCCAATGCTTGGCTGTCATTGAGCCACACGTCCCATCTTTTTCAATCTGATTTTATCCGAATCAATTAAATCTCATCCTGAGTTAGGTTCATTATATTTTTATCGAACTAACTTTAAATTATTTATTGGGTTCTGCGAATAAAATTTGATCGATTTATTTTAGGCGCGTAACACCTGATCACCTTTAAAACATGGAAAATCCTACCATCTAGGAATTCAACAAAAATTGACTACATAACTAGATTTTGCAACGTGAATCCAATGGTGAGGTCCATCTCTTTATCTGAGTTCTAGAAAAATTTGGGTTTTCAACCCATACTGTAATGACTAATTATCATTTTTTCCTTTATAACTAAAATTTTAATTTTCCCTGGTTTTACATTCAATGACTTCAACACCCAAACATCACAGGCCATTGATGATATCAAAAGTAAATAGATAAGTTGACCCAGTCTTTGAGCACAATGGAGAAGCGAAAATTTTCATCTCAACTGATTTTATCTTAATTGTACACCCAATCATAAGTGGTCAACTTGTAGTAAAACTTGGCAGAGTTCAAGGTTGAATCCTCAGGGAGTTATCTCTTGGAGTCTTGAAACAAAAAAGTATGAAATTGTCATGCACATAGTGTAGCTTACAACTACTTGTGGTGTGAGCTTAAAACTANTTGAAATAACAATATCATGTCCATCATATCATAAGCATATTATGAACATATTCAATTTTCATAAACATTCCCAATTGCTCGAATTTCAACTATATCATAAAGTATATAATAACATTTCCTAACACCCCTAAGCATGTTATAGAAATTTCCATTAAAATAACACAATTAATCATTCATAGACATTTTATCTGACACCTTCAAGGCGCAAATGTAAACACATAGCATGCCCAAACAACACATTCTTCATGAAATTCAAAGCCAAGAAATTTCAGCATACCAAATCATTCAAGAATTGCTTTTCATCATTTTCTTATACTCAGTTTCAACATTTCAACTACACTAGGTATGTGTTATACATGAAAATACATCTCTTACACTCTACCCATTTCATATTTCAACCCTACGTTAGAAATAAATCTAGTTATGAAAAGAACCTACCTCTTGTAGCATATATTTGTGTAGAAGACATCCCAACGATCTCAAATCAAGCTTTCAAAACTTGATCCCAGAAATCCCATCCTTGAGATCGTGGCAAAACTCACGATCTATAGTATGTACGCATAGCTCTTGTCGCATAGAACACCTTTATCTCTTGGCCCGAAGAGATCCGATGGTCGAATCGCTGTAGATTTGAGGTAGAAGACAGAGAGAACCCTTGTTTTTTATCTCTCTCTCTCTCTCTCTCTCTATCTTTGGAAAAAGGTTGAAGAAATAGGGAGAAAATCTAATTTTTCTCCCCTATTTATACCCTCCAATGCTTGGCTGTCATTGAGCCACATGTCCCATCTTTTTCAATCTGATTTTATCCGAATCAATTAAATCTCATCCTGAGTTAGGTTCATTATATTTTTATCGAACTAACTTTAAATTATTTATTGGGTTCTGCGAATAAAATTTGATCGATTTATTTTAGGCGCGTAACACCTGATCACCTTTAAAACATGGAAAATCCTACCATCTAGGAATTCAACAAAAATTGACTACATAACTAGATTTTGCAACGTGAATCCAATGGTGAGGTCCATTTCTTTATCCGAGTTCTAGAAAAATTTGGGTTTTCAACCCATACTGTAATGACTAATTATCATTTTTCCCTTTATAACTAAAATTTTAATTTTCCCTGGTTTTACATTCAATGACTTCAACACCCAAACATCACAGGCCATTGATGATATCAAAAGTAAATAGATAAGTTGACCCAGTCTTTGAGCACAATGGAGAAGCGAAAATTTTCATCTCAACTGATTTTATCTTAATTGTACACCCAATCATAAGTGGTCAACTTGTAGTAAAACTTGGCAGAGTTCAAGGTTGAATCCTCAGGGAGTTATCTCTTGGAGTCTTGAAACAAAAAAGTATGAAATTGTCATGCACATAGTGTAGCTTACAACTACTTGTGGTGTGAGCTTAAAACTAATAAATAAACACTTCAAATAAACTTAGGTTACAACAATCAAAAAAGGCTACTCTTTAGTTTAGGGATCCAACATGCATTCCGATGCTTGAGATTATGAAAATGCCACCTTATAACAATACAACTCCCATGTTAATGGTAAGTTAATCAGTAGGTCAAATGTATATGTTGAACCATACCACAATTGTTTAAGTTACTTGGAAGGTCTATGCACAATACAACAACTAAATAACCTCAGTAAACTCAAAGGTGAACCATTTAAAAGGTTTACTATGGCAATTTAATCGACAGGTTTGTGATTAAATGAAGTCGTAGTTCCAATTTATGCATTGAATCAAAAGCATTGGCTATGGAAAGATTTAACTTGTCTATAACCAATATACCAACTGTTATATAATTTCCAGTTACATGCATCATTGTATCATTCATGAAGTACATAATAAAGTATAGAAGAAATGGTCATAAAAAATAAATCTAGCTTGGTACTCAAAACCATGAGAATAACCTAAGTTATAGTAATACAATATGGCAAACATAAATTTAAATTATCCCTCATTTAAGGGAGGTATAAACATTAAAATACAAATAAAACATCAGTATTTCCATTACTCAAGCAATGTCACACATGTCTTCACCTCCACGAAAGAGTACAAAAAGACTACTCAATCCTTATTGCTATAGACTAGCAAGAAGAGAAAAGAAATCTCATTCCTTCTAGTGAGGCGAATACAATGCGAAAATGTAAAAGAATCTTTTCTCGATGAATAATTAAAACATCCCCACTCTTCACCTACCAAACTAGGGTAGAAAAGTGATAGAGGCTCAACACTCCAAGTAGAAAGGAAGGATAAGAAATGTAGAAGAAGAAATTTAGCTTAGGAGTGTTTAGGGAAGGGGAATTTCTTCCCAGATTATTGCTTGCAGAGTTGGAGGAGAACTTTTTCAAAATGCCTCCCAAACATGCCTATTTATAGGCCTTCCAAGTGGCCCTAAGTTGGTTTAAATGAAACTAGCCAATAAGATCTCTTGTTGCATCATTCAACCAATGGGAGAAGACTTTGGAGTTGAAGTGGTTAAGAGTACCATCCAGATGCCACCATCACTGTTCGAACGATGGTAATTCCCTGGAATTCTTCTTTCAAGCCCTCTTTGTTGACTTTTTGACTTTGAACCATCGTTAGGCTGGTGTTTACATTATCCGCATGCTAGTAAGTTATTGATTTCCTCCTTTGTTCTCCTTTTTGCACTTTAATCCCCCAATTCTCCATAATTGCATACACAACCCTACAAAATAAAGTTTCCACATATTAGGCATAAAAATATTTAAATCAATCATTTTAGACCAATTAATGCACACAATTAACCCTAAATCCTAATTTATTTCCATACTTTCTAGGGTTATCACACCCTAACCAAATATTACTAGTCCCTAGTAACAAAACATAAACCGCAAAACCACTTTCGTAGGTTTCCTGATTGCATTTAGTGATGAGTGTGGAACATTGTACATTTAACAACTTCATTGCATCCATTTTAACTTGTTTTTGTAGTAAATTTTGGGAAATTGAATTCGAATCAATGATTAATGGAGAATGGCATGATTGCAGGTAGTAGGATGAAAAAGGGAAGGCATAAAGCACCTCATAAAGTGATTATGGTCGATGGGCAAGAAAGGATTTCAAGACAATGGCTTGGGAGCTCAAGGAATTGAAAAATGTAAAAATAGGTAGAGTAGGTATCTGTACCATGCTACCAGGTACAGGTACTTGAGCTCTTTGGAAAGAAGGTACTGCTACCAATTCGACCAGCTATCGATACCTGGTACTTGGACCTTCACCTACTGAAATGGAGGAAATGAAGAAGGTACTGGTACCTCTTCACTAGGTACTAGTACCAGAACCTTCTGGAATTTAGTTACCAATATCTCCTTTCCTTAGCTACCGGTACCTAACACTTGACCCCTTGTAGATTCAACATGAAAAAATGTCGAGGTACTGGTAACATGTTACCATGTACTGGTACCAACAACCCCAGAAATTCATATCCTCTTCCAAACAACTCCACCAACTACGAGGGGCCACCTTTTGATATCTAATCCATGTTCTGGCCATTTTAACACCCCATAATGACCTCATTACTGTTTGATCTGAAATGTGTACACCCAAGTGCAGGTGGCCAAGTCGTAGCAATAATCCGGTTAAGTCCGAAGTTGAATCCACAAGGAACTAATGTTGGTATTTTAGAGTAAATAGTGATAAAGACTAAAGTGACTGAAACCCTTTAGATTTAAAGTTATGGAGTTTATGGGATTTCCTAGAAAGAATATAGTATTCTTTCCAAGAGGATTTTCGAGACAAAAAATAATATTCTATCAAATGTAAAAGTCACAATTTAGCTCGAGGATCTAGACATGTAGTTAATCATCCGATTGTTATACTTGTGCTTGGGAACTCAATTAACTACTGTGTCAACATAAAGTTAATAGAAAGATAGTGATGGATTGTGAGAATTAAAAGCATTGCTCCGATGTCTTTGTAGAGATTTACAAGAATTATTTCTGCCAAGGCTCAACCCATCTACCAACAAGCAAGTATTTTAACAAGGCATCCAACCACGGGTTAGTATTCTATTCTTAGTTGAAGCACAATAATGGAGAAGATTAAAATGTAGTCATGAAGATCTAGTCGGGGTACTTGCTTAGAACCAATGAGTCTTCCTATGCCAAGAGTCATTTATGTCATAGAACGGACTCACTATCGTACAAAGTACCTTAGCTTTGCTAGATACATTCAATCATTCAATAATCAAGTGAAATATAAAGCATTAAGCATAAACAAAATGCACAAATATAACTTTCGAATAATTTATAAATGTTCATCACCTCTTACTACAAAGTAAATGAGATACTACTCACTCTTCATGGCTTTGGTAAAGCTAGAAAGTGAGTGATACTTATTCCTCTAAGTAGAGGAGTTACAAGGTAAAACACACTACACAAGGAGCCGATCTTCAACAAAGAATAAGTGAATCATGTTCCACCCTTTACGGCTTTGATAATGCTCTAGAAAAGTGGAAGAATTTCACTCCTCTAAGGGAAGAAGGAAGTTCAAACAATGAAAGCAAATGAAACTAATAATGAAGTAAAAGAAAGCAATAATAAAGTAAAAGAAAGCAATAATGAAGCAAAAGAAAGATAGTTACTTTTGGAGGGTTTTTCCACTTCCAAAAGATGATTTTTTACAAGTCCCAAGGGGTGGTATTTGTAGGCAATAAGGGAGGGTAAAAGTCTTGTTAGAAAGCTTTAAATTATACTTTAATTCCCCTTTATTTTGAGCTTTGACAATGGGCTCCCCTATAATTTGTAACTTTGATAGTTGGCACCCCTATAATTTATAGTTTTGACGCAGTTGGCTCCCCTTTAGTTTGTAGCTCTGACAGTTGGCTCCCCATTAGTTTGTAGCTTTGACGGACAAAATTCTGAAAAGAATAACAATTAATGCATTATCCTTAATTCACACACTAACCCTAATTTGACTTAATTTGAGTCTTTTAACTTTGTTTAACTAATACAATTGACCTATAAAATTAATTAAATTATGCATTAATGAGGGTTAATCACACCCCCAACCTAAACATTACTAGTTCCTAGTAATAAATAACAACAAAACAAAATAAAATAACTTTCATAGATAACACGATTGCATTTAACATATGCAACAAGCTGTTAACCCCCTAGGTGATCCCTAGTGGACGAGTTTTGTCTCGTGAAGGTTTCTAGTGAAGCTACCAACAAACTCTAGTTTGACATATGGGTATATTTAAGATTTCTTGTCAGAATGAGTTAACACCATGATCGTTGAGACACCCATGCTTTAATTTCGAAATGTTTTCCAAACACTTCTCTGTCATAGGTACGTACTCTATGCAAAAATAAACACTTGTTACATTGCTATTTGAAATTTCCTATGTAGTAAAAATAATCATTCTAGCGACAAGAATTATTATATAACAAAAAATTTTCTTTACAACCTTCCATTGATAGCTTTGATTTCACAATCCTCTCTTAGAAATCTTTCAGCAAAAATTCTCTCTGGTTATAGTGAATTTTCTCTCAAAAGCATGTGATCAGAAGAAGTTTAATTGTAAATTCACATGCTGAACAATTACGGGAGTGAAATCCAAGGAACACAGACCAATCAGGTTTGACATAATCTGGAAGAATATTGATACAAATAAAGTAATACTATTTAACATACCCTAAACTTTTGATTGACGACCTACACATGCATCAGACTTGAGATCAATTAGGGGTTTTTATAGGTTATAATGTGGCCAAAGGTCAGTGGATAACGAAACGATGTCAATGGTATTTAAAAGCTATCATTTCCTTATGTAATATAGCACACCTCTATCTAGCTTTTTGAAACTTCACCTATATGGTATTTCTTTCTTTCATTCTTTTTCTCATTTTTCACTTTCTTGGCTATTTTCTTTTTTTTTCTTTCTCTTTCTTTTTCAGTTGTTTCCACGGACTTTTCTTTCTTTGAACAATAGCCACCATTTTCTTCTCTTTTTCTCTTGCTTTTCTATATCATACTGATTTATAAGAGGGTGCAAGAAAATTACATAGCAAAGGTATGTCAAATATATTTTCTTGTGGCTCGGTTATCATATGGGTTACATGAAAAAGAAATCACACATTAAAGGTTCAATCACGGCTAACTAGGTATATAATTTTGTAAAAGAAATGACTAAGGCTCAAAAATTAAATCAAAGATGGCCTATGATCATTTCTCAAGTATGTGCACATGTATGTGTCGTATGAACAAATTCTTTGTAGGATACGTCAATAGATTGCTCTAGTTGCATCAATCAATAACAATTTTAATGAGACTTGAAGGATAGAAAGTAAAAAAAAAAAAAAAAACTTACTTGAGTAAATGTTGATTTTCTCTCAAAAACTTACCATGGTATTCTTGGTTATCTCCACTAATTATGTGAGCTTTTCAAAGAATGTCGATTATATATCAATTCCATTTTCAAGCCAGGTTATTCTGCACTTTTAAGAATAACAAATACCCATGTACATTTGACATTTAAGCATAGAGAAAATACCATTTTTTGAGGAAATGAAGTTTTTTTTGGAACAAATTAGATTGGGTGTCAAAACTAGTCACTTTAGCAAATAATCTTAATATTGACATCAGCCCCATCGATTAATAACAACTAATCATGTAATGCTAAAATCTAACGCATACGTTAAAAAGATAAATGTAATAACGCTAACATCATNACAACTAATCATGTAATGCTAAAATCTAACACATACGTTAAAAAGATAAATGTAATAACGCTAACATCTTTCATTTCAAAATGTATCATAGTTCAAAACAAAAAATACCTAAATCATCCAGAAAAACAAACACCCAAGAACAAAAATCAACTCTCAATCTCTCGCTACTCATGTGCATGAAGGTTCTGCAGAAATCAAGAAATACTATGAGCTCCTATCATTTGAACGTGAACCGATGTTCGATCGTCAAATACAAAACAAATTTATTTACATACACATTTATCTATGAAAATTGAAAGAAGACTAAATGCAAAAATTGTACTTGAAAAACTATGGCGTCTCTGGATAAGTTCCTACACACGCTACAACTTCGTTGGTATTTTAGGACATTCCTTACTCGGCCCACATCTTTATTTCAACAAAAAGACTTTGTACATCTAAAAAAAATATTTAGATTGTTTACAAAAAAATTCAAACCATTAACCTCCATCCCAAAAACACAATTTTCCAGAGTTTTGTCAAAAAAAATCTAATCTGAGTCCTCGCTTGTGTCTTTGTCATTATTAGTGACCCTTCCAACTTCTTGTCGCACATAACGTGTAAGTATCATATTGGTATAAGATGGTGTGTCAGAAAAATCTTTAATCTGCGCATACACTATCCAGTTTAAGCGATCGGTTGCACGACCCAAAATTGGTTCAGAACACTGATTGTATTTCTTCATGCGAAAGATTCTGCCACATTGTTTACAAGCACCCAGTCGTTTGGCATGATGACGTTTAGCAAAAGTGCTTCTGCCACACAATGGTTTTGCTTGTTCTTCTCGGATTTTAATTTTTCTCACAACTCTTGCCTTTTTCATTATCACAGCATACAAATCAGATGAAAAAGTGCGTAAAACACCTAAACTGAACCAAAAAAGTTTACTATCCATGCTTGCTAAACTAAAGGCACTCTATCTAGTTCTTTAACGCCTGTTAGTCACACAGATGATTGAAGCTGCATTCAACATAATCATGAAATATAAGCAACAATACTGTATAAAAATATAAAAATACTATATAAATATGCAATCCAAAATAATTATAATTTTTTTAAAAAAAAAATAGATTTGTTCAGATACAAAACTAGAATTGCAAATACCAAACTAGAACAAACTAGAATTATACATCACACCCCCCCGACCTAAAATGAACATTGTCCCAAATGTTTCAAATTTACCAGTAACCGCAAAATGAAGTTAGGATTTGAGAAGTAGAGATTCGTTCATTTGTCAAAGCCTACAAAGAAAATACACAATTTAATCATCATTATTCAAATAAGGGTTTCGGCTAGGCTGGAAACCCTTTAGCGTTAGTGAAAATAGAAGAAGAACACCCATTAGCAAATACAAAATTAAAATGCAAAGCATGAAACAGAGAATGGTGTCTATGGAGTGTGTGGTCATTGGCTTGTAGAGGATGGGTCGCTTGTAGAGAAACAGGTTAGAAAAAGAAGAAAAAGAAGAAGAAGAAGAAGAAGGAACAACGGTGGATGGAAAAAAAAAAAGGAAATAGGGGTTGGAGGCCTTATAAAGGCGTCCCAACAGGTCGGGTTAGGTTGGGTTGCATTTTTCCTGACCCAACCCCTTTTTGTGTCGGCAGACGCGAATCTCAGAGGAATATTCTAGATCCATTAAAAAAATAGTTTCCACATCTTTAACAAAGTCTTCCAAAAATGGTTTTAGAAGCTGACTGTTGACAATAAAAATATTGTCATTTGACGGGTTTTTCACTTCTACTGCTCCATGTCCAAACACTTGTTTGACAATGTAAGGTTCAATCCACCTTGACCTCAACTTACTAGGAAACAGGCGGAGCCTTGAATTGAATAACAAGATTTTTGTGAAGGGACAAAGGATTTCCTCAGTATGTTTTTATCATGAAAGATTTTCATCCTTATGCTTGACAAAATTCCTTGTAGTTTCCTAATCTCTAAACATCACCTTTTAGCATGTATAGTTTATGGTTGAAGGGGAGAGTCACTATCCTATGGGTGATGTCAAAAGAAAGGGCAAGGAGATGAGGTAAAATGAAATGATCGCAATGTGATGTGTAAATGCACAAAAAGTGTGTGTGTGTACAAAAGTGCTCCCCAAGCGCAAAGAGACTTTTGTAGGTTGTGTTTTACTTGGTGGTATTCCAAGGTCGTTTCCACGGGGAAGGAAGTAAACCGAGGGGAATGTGATTTTGGGAAAAAGAAAGTGTAAAATCATTGATTGTTGGAAATTGTTTGGTGAAGTTTGTTTTGATGCTAATAAAATGAGAAACAAATGTTCTAAGAGGTCACTCCAATAGGAATACCTTCTCAACTCGAAACCCTCCTCCAATATAGCATAAATGAATGATTGATTCGTGGGAAGCTAGGGATAAAATTGGTGAGTATCTAACCATAAACTGTGACTAGGCCTACGGAATATCAAAGACTCACCAAGTTATCCACCCTCAACCCAATCAAAATGGGCCATTGGACTCTGAAAGAAGGGAGGTGAATGAGTTGAAATTGTATAACCAAGTGGAGGTTCCCCTTGGTTTTACCAACTAAGAGATTTAGCTACTCATGCTTAAAATAAAATTGACAAGGTAATGAAAATGCATTGCAAAGATATGAAGTTCTAGAGCAACTAGATACAAGAAAACATAAGCTATAAGAGGGTATATTGAATACCCATTTGAAAACTAAGAAAATGAAGAAGTTTGATACATTAATGGCGAGAGCTTTAAAAGAGCATTAAACTTGCATTGAACTTTAAAGAAAACAACATTAATTGCATTAAATGAAGTTCTAAGGATTCATACCAGAGATTAAAAGACAATGTATTGAAAGAAAATGCAAAAATTCCAATTTTCTCTCACTAGACATTATTTATCATCTTCTACCAGACCTTCTCTCTCTATATCTCTTCTCTTTCATACAATACTAAACCAAAATGGAGTCTTTGCCTCCAAAAACGTGCATGAAATGATGCCCTAGACTCCAGAAGTGACCTCCATCTGTAAGGATGCAGGAGGAATAGGTTGGACAGAGGGGTTGCAGAGCTTGTCTGCACACCCAGCTCCTCTTCTTTTCTCTCTCCTCATTGATGGCCAAGCTTCCAAAAGTCCAAGATATGTGTCCCAAGGGGTGTTCTGAGTGTTGGGTGTGTCAGGGAGTTGCAGGAGGATGTCTTNCCAGCTCCTCTTCTCTTCTCTATCCTCATTGATGGCCAACCTTCCAAAAGTCCAACATAGGTGTCCCAAGGGGTGTTATGAGTGTTGGGTGTGTCACGGAGTTGCAGGAGGATGTCTTGGTGGGACCCTCAAAGTAGCAGATCTGAGTTGTAGAGCATCTGGGCAAATCAGGCAAAGTGTACCAATACGACGAACTCTAGTAGCCTCACGTACCAGTACGTTTTGATTTTCTGATTTCCTCCTCTCTTGAGCTGTCCCCAAGCTACCTTTTCATCCCCATTAATCCCAAATGGTTTGGGAAGGCCTTAAGAGGCCTCATTTAGTCACTTTTTAACTACAAACTCCAAATATCATCATTAAGAACTCAATTAACACAACTCCCATTATTTAATCTCCAAAAGCAATTAAAACAAGATGATTAGCACATAAAAATCTACAAATCCTCCACAAATCAAAATACAAAATTGTAATGCAATATTCAAAATAAATATGGACAAGATGGAACAGAAATGTGGTATTTCATTACTGTGTTTCAAATTTGGAGTACATGGAGTCAAACAGACAAAAATTGGCCTATTTCCTATAGATTCTTCTACTAGGCCAATGACCCCATCCTAATTGAGTACAACCCAACACAAAAGAAAAAGACAAAGGCTACACAACTACTCTTCATCCCCATCTCCATCATCGTCATCGTTGTCATCATCCTCTTCATACTCACTCTCACCCTCCTCATCCTTGTTAGAATCATCCTCATCATCTCCTACCTCAACCACTATGGAAGCGGAGGGCCTAGATGCAGAGGGAGCAGTAGTAGGAGGTGAGGATCTTCCTGGGATAGGCATCCCTTGAAAAGTATGCTTAAACAATTCTTTCATCATCGCCTCAATCCCATACACCGTAGCCTCTAGTGCGTCAAGGCACTAGGGAACCCAACGTTCAGGTGCAACAGTGGATGGCCCAGCAGATGAAGATGCACTAGGGGCCTCAGAACCAGCACCCATGGTCTTGGCACCCTTCCCCCTACTCATTGCCTTTCTTTTCTTCTTGTTTGTCCTGCTAATGGCTCCAAGTTCTAGGGGCATGATCTTGTCGAAAGCATAGCCCTTGACTTTGGGCATGCACATCC
>CAUOFW020002025.1:75857-244051 GCA_963454935.2 Ilex paraguariensis
ATCCCTTGAAAAGTATGCTTAAACAATTCTTTCATCATCGCCTCAATCCCATACACCGTAGCCTCTAGTGCGTCAAGGCACTAGGGAACCCAACGTTCAGGTGCAACAGTGGATGGCCCAGCAGATGAAGATGCACTAGGGGCCTCAGAACCAGCACCCATGGTCTTGGCACCCTTCCCCCTACTCATTGCCTTTCTTTTCTTCTTGTTTGTCCTGCTAATGGCTCCAAGTTCTAGGGGCATGATCTTGTCGAAAGCATAGCCCTTGACTTTGGGCATGCACATCCGGTTTATCAAGCTCCCAAATGGCACCTTCATCATAGGCTTCTGTATCTCAGCAAATGTTTTTATTTCTTGCCAAATGAGAAGAGAAAAGTCTATTGTCTTCCCTGACATGACTGCATCCACAAGGTTCAACTTCTCTACATTTGGTTTCTTCTCCGCAGCTCTTGGTGAAAGATTGCAATGGAGGAGCTTATTCAATAGTCTATAAGTGGGCTTCAACCTCCCACTTTGAACTGTTCCCTTGAAGGTACTCGAATCCTCATACATCAGCTCAACCAATTCAGGCATCTTCTTGGGTCGAGGAACATTATGGGGATAAACTGGTGGGGTAGGATGTGGTCTCTTGTAGTTTCCAAGTAAGGTGGCAATTTCATCGGGAGTAAGCACAAACACCTTACCCTGCACACTTGACTTCAAGACCTCCACCCCATTCACCTCTGTCACTCGAAGTCTTTGGTAAAACTCCCTGCACATTGACCAATTATACCCGTCCACGGGCTCGAACCAAAAAGACATACCATGTGCTTCAATGATCCTCACTGCCTCATTTCTTGGGGTAAGAGAAATGGAGTCCAAGTACTGCTCCCAAATGACCCCTTTTTCCTGGATCAATCGATCCCTAGCCTCATTCTTTGCCTTTTTCCTCAACTCACTCCTATCTACACTAGACCCCTCTCGACTCCTCTTGCGACTGCTAGAACCCTCGGGTGGCAAAGAGTCTAGTCCCACCCTTTTGGTCTAGGACATGCATAGCAACAGTGCCCCTATAGCGAAGACGGAAAGGAGAAGCAGGAGAAGACCCTCAATCGGGTCTACGACCTCAAGGCGCACCTCTAGATGACGAGCCATTAGGAATTACCTGGAGAGATTTGAGAGTTCCTGAGGATTGGGGAAATTTTGCACCTAGGGTTCCAAGGTTGAAATTGCACAAAATTAAGGCTTAAAGAGGAAGTGGGTTTATGGATTGAGAGAGAGATGAAGGGATTTAAGGGTTGGGATATTTTCGAGTGAGGGAGAGAGAGAGCTAGGGATGAAACAATGGTGGAAAGTGAAGGTTTAGCCGAAAAATTTGATTAAAAAGAAAAACCTGACCTTTGGTGTGTCAAAGGAAGCGTACTGGTACGTATACCGGTACGGCGAACTCCAGTAGCCTCAGTGTACTGGTACGCATACCGGTACAGTTTGGCTAATTTGCAGAAAACTCCTACTGAGCAACCCTTCACCACTCCTTTTCATTTTAGGACCTCCTCTGAACATTCTAACACTCTCTGTATGACCTCTATTCTACCCTAAACATATACTCCACTTGTAAATCACCATTTCAACCTTTGTGCCCAATTTATTACTAAAATTGTAATGCGATTTAAAATTTTGATGTACTAAATATACAAAACATAGGCTCCTACTTTTAGATATCAAAATGCACATCAAAATGTAAAACATGAATTTAGTCCAAACCAGCATTCCTAACTCTTTTCAAATATCCAAAACTTGAGACATATTCCCTCATTCTTACAAGCATGGAGCTTTTTAACAAATTTCTCAAATGATTGACCTAAGTGTACATGAGCAACACCATAGTCTTAGGCACTAGTCTAAAGTATGCACCTACAAATTTATTTTCAACTCATGTGTATGTGAATTAAACAAGTAATTTGAGTATTTATGCAACAGAATCCACATTCGAATAGCTAGACAAATTCAGTTTCAATGCAAAACTCATCAAGGGTCACTCCAAAGCAATGAAATACTCTCAAGTTATCCTGGTATGCACTCCATGTGTACATGTGAGATAGAATCTTGTGTCCAAAACAAAGTGTGCTCACATGTAATCCAAAAATGAAGTTTATAAATGAAAATGAAGCGACCTTGGCATAGTCTCATGAACAGAATGCTAGGGCATTAGGCAATAAGACTTAACTCATCATTTCCTCTTAAATCATGCACCTCCCATGCTTCTCTAGATCACCTTGGACTTTAAGGGTTATAATGGGGCCTTGGGGTGATATTTAGGTAAATGAAATGAAAAATATAGGATAGCAAAGAGGGTTGTTCCAAATGAGAGACTTTTATTTTAGAAAAACACTTCCCTTTTCATGGGATTTTGATTCTCACACCATCACTACACCCTTTGTTTCTTTTCTTTCTTTTTCTTAACATTTTCTTTTTCTTTCGATCATTCTTTCATCTTCTCACCCCTTTTCTTCCTTTTCTTGAATTTTTATTCTCTTCTTTTTTTTTTTCAACTCTTTGAGTTTCACATTCATCATCCCTTGCTTGAATTTCTACACCACACTTCCTTCTTTTGCAATCACTCATTTTTGCTTTAGGAACAACCAAGGTAAGGTAGATATTTCTTATCTTATTTGGCTTGGTCAAATGTGTGGCATAGAAACGAATTTCAATTAGGCTCAATCACGGCACTAGGGATAATATTTGCACAAGAAAAAAAAGGGCAAAGGCTCAAAATTTTGAACTATGGTCTAGGATCACTTCCAGTTCCGCATGGGATGGCATTATATGATCAAAACAAATCAGTCTACTATCCAAATGCAACTAACCAAAACAAGCATAATGAGACTATTGAACAAATTAGACATTGAAAAATTGTTCTTTGAATTGTAAGTTCCCTCCAAAAAGGATTTGGCACTAAAGCTCCCATCGGTCCTTACTCATCTCCACTACTTATGTCAAGCTTAAAACATGAATCCAATCCATAAATTGCCGAAATTACACATTCAAGAGTCACATACAGTTGAGTTCAAAAATCAATATATATGTGATACTCATGCATAGGATCAACTTCCATAGAATGCTCATGTGCACAAAGTTCACAACAAAGATCAACATGTCATCCAACTCACACATTCTTCATGAAGGAATACAGATCAATATTCAGATATTTTTCATCAAAAATTTCGTATATTTTTCACTGATGCAAGCAAAAATTTAAAATTGCCAAACAACCTTGGTGTGTCATACAAATGGTATCATACAAATGGTGCACCTCACCCCCCAACTTAAATCATGCATTGCCCTCAATGCAACAAAAAAGATATAGTATGCAATGAAGAACAGTAAAAAGATGAGTAGGGTTAGAGAACACCTCGCAATTGAGCTTTTGACAAAAGCACCAAGATCTAAAATTAAGAAAAACACAACTATGCAACCAAAGAAAGTAAGTGACATGAAAATAAAAATAACATAAGTAAATGAAAGTAACTGTACACTAAAAAGAATATAAACACTGGCTAGTCCTCCACAAACTCCGGATACACAGGATTCGTCAACTCTTCCTCCACTTCTTGTTCTTCAGAACCCTCGAAGAATGGCTTGAGTCTTTTGCCATTGACCTTAAATATATGGCCATTCTCTGGGTTTTTCACATCAACAGCTCCATTGGGGTAGGCCACCTCAACAAGATAGGGGCCATCCCAATGGGATCGAAGTTTTCCTTGAAAAATTGAGAGGCAAAAATTGTATAAGAGCACTTTTTGCCCGGGCTCAAATGATTTCCGTATGATGGAATTATCATAAAATATTTTGGCCTGTTCCTTTGAGATTTTGGAGCTCTCATACGCATCTCATCGAATCTCTTCCAACTCTTTCATTTCCAACTTCCTATTTTCACCAGTCATTCTCAAGTTAAAATTTAAAGTTTTAATGGCCCAATAGGCCTTGTGTTCCATTTCGACTAGCAGGTGGCAAGCCTTCCATAGACAAGCCAATAGGGAGACATGCCCAAAATAGTTTTAAAGGCAGTATGGTATGCCCATAGGGCATCGGTCAATCTTTCGGACCAATCCTTCCTATTTGGGTTAACCATTTGTTCTAGAATACCCTTTATCTCCCTATTGGCTAGCTCAGCTTGGCCATTTGTTTGTGTGTGATAGGTGGTCGATACTTTATGAGTGACGCCATATTTGAACATTAATGAAGTGAATGACCTATTATAAAAGTGTGATCCACCATCACTTATGATTGCACGAGACATCCCAAACCTCAAAAAGAGTTCTCCTTAAGGAATTTGACTATGACCTAGTGGTCATTAGTCTTGGTCGGGATGGCATCCCCCCATTTAGACAAATAGTCCACTGCCAGGAGGATGTACAGATAACCATATGACATAGGGAACGGACCCATGAAATCGATGCCCCAATAGTCGAATATTTCTATGAGAAGCACAGGGGAGAGGGGCATCATTTGTCTCTGGGTTGCACTACCCAATCGTTGGCATCTGTCACATGCCTTACAAAATGAAACATAGTCTTTAATAACAGAGGGCCAATAAAAACCTGATTAAAGAATTTTAGCCGAAGTCTTCTTTGCTGAAAAATGTCCATTGCATGCTTGAGAATGACAAAATGCAAGGACATCCCGTTGTTCATTCTCAGATACGCATCTCCTCATGACCTAGTCAAGGCAATACTTGAACAAGTATGGGTTGTCGAAGTAGAAGTACTTCACATCTGCCATAAATCATCTTCGATCTTCTGGGCTCCATTGCGGTGGAATCTGTCCTATGCAAGGTAATTATATAGATCAACAAACCACGGACACACAGAATGAATTGAAAGCAAGTGTTCAACAGGGAAAAAGTCAGGGATAGGGATGTGCTCATCGGCCTCTTACACCACCAGCCGGGATAAGTGATCCGCATTACGTTCTCGACTCCTTTCTTGTCCTTGATTGTTAAGGCAAATTCTTGTAGGAGGAGTATCCACCTAATGAGTCTTGGTTTCGCATCCTGCTTAGACAACAAGTACTTTAAGGCAGAATGGTCAGTAAAGACAACAATAGGTAAACCAATGATGTACGAACAAAATTTATCTAAAGCAAACACTATAGCTAGCAATTCTTTCTTGGGGGTAGTGTAATTCATCTGAGCCTCATTTAGTGTTTTGCTAGCATAATGTATCATATACGACATATTTTCCTCCCATTGACCAAGTACTGTACTGACCGCATAATCACTTGCATCGCACATGAGCGCAAAAGGTAGATCTCAATTGAGTGGTCGCATGATCGGAGGTGTGACTAGCATGCTTTTAAGTTTTTTAAAGGATGTCTCACAATCATCCAACCACTCGAATGGGACCTCTTTAGACAGCAGGTTGGTCAAGGGTCGAGCTAATGCACTGAAATTTTTTATGAATCGATGATAAAAACCTACATACCTCAAAAACCACCGGATGCCTTTGATGGCTCTTGGCGTGGGGAGGTTGGAGATAGCCTCCACCTTGCATTTGTAGACTTCAATACCCCTTGCCGAAACTATGTGGCCAAGCACAATTCCTTTCGTCACCATAAAGTGATACTTTTCCCAATTCAAGACAAGATTCTTCTCCTCACATCTTGTTAGTACTTTCTCCAAGTTTGCCAAACATCCCTCAAATGAATCCCCAAATACCAAAAAGTTGTCCATGAAGACCTCCACTATCTTTTCCACCATGTCATTGAAAATCCCCATCATACACAGCGTTGAAACATCCCCGAAGCATTGTATAGTCCAAATGGCATGCGGCGGTAGGCAAAAGTACCATAGGGGCACGTGAAGGGGGTCTTCTCTTGATCCTATAAAGAAATCTCAATCTGATTGTAGCCGGAGTATCCATCTACAAAGCAGTAGAATAGATGCCCAGCTACTCATTCTAGAACTTGATCGAGGAATGGCAATAGGAAATGGTCATTTCGTGTGCAAGCATTTAGTCTTCGGTAATCAATGCACACCCTCCATGCGGTGATCACTCTGGTAGGTATAAGCTCATTCTCAGCATTCTCAACTACCGTAACTCCGGATTTCTTAGGTACTACTTGTGTGGGGCTAACCCACTTACTATCAGCAATTAGAAAAATGATCCCCACATCAAGTAGTTTCAGAATCTCACCCCTTACCACCTCCTTCATGATGGGATTCAACCTTCTTTGTGGTTGTCGAGAAGGTTTGGAATCTTTCTCAAGATATATGCAGTGGGTGCAAATGAGAGGGCTTATCCCTTTTATATCTGTAATGGTCCACCCGATGGCTCATTTATGCTTTCTCAACACCTCTAATAGTTCTTTTTCTTATTCCATGTTCAATGTGGAGCTAATGACCACCGAAAATGTTTCCCCTTCTCCAAGATAGGCGTACTTCAAATGGGAGGGCAAGGGTTTCAACTGCAAGTTGGGCTTTTGTTCATCCGACGGAGAAATTGTCTTTTCCCAATGGGGCAACTCTTCGAATGTAAGGATCCACCTTTCCATCCCTTTCAAATCTTCTACCACCTCTTGCTCATCATAATTCTCAAGATCCACAATTTCTTCTTCCTTGAATTTCAACATCCCCTCGAGCTCTAAGTTCTCCTCAACCAAAGTGTTGATTCTATTTACCTCCTTATCATCACCCAGTTACTTTGCCAAATTGAATACATGAAGCTCCATTGTCATATTCTGAAATGCCAACTTCATTAGACCATTCCTGCAATTTATCACGGCATTAGATGTAGCAAGGAAGGGTCTTTCAAGTATTATGGGAATTTGAGAGCTAAGGTTTGCAACAGGGTGTGTATCAAGCACAATGAAATCGACAAGGAAGTAAAATTTATCAATTTGAATTAAGACATCCTCAACTACTCCCCTTGGTGTACAAATGCTTCGATCCACCAATTGAAAGCATGATTGAGGTGGGCTTCAACTCCTCAAGCTGAGGCTATTGATACACCGAGTTGGAAAGAAGATTCACACTTGCCCCCAAATCAAGGAGTGCTTGCTCCACTCGATAATTCTCAATGGTGATAGCTATGGTTGGACAACCTGGGACTTTTAATTTGGGAGGAGTGTTGGTCCTCAATATTAAGCTCACTTGTTCTGTGAGGAATGCCTTCTTGTGGATATTCAATCTCCTTTTCACCGTGCATAGATTCTTCAAAATTTTAGCACAAGATGGGATTTGCTTGATGGCGTCGAGGAGTGGAATGTTAATCTTCACCTGCTTAAACATTTCTAAAATATCACCATAATTAGCCACCTTGACAGGTGGCTTCAAACGACTAGGAAACGGGGCAGGGATGGGAGGAACAAACACACATTCATCAATCGATTTTTCTTTCTCAACTACCTTTCTCTCTTTTTCTCCACTCACCTCACCCTTGTCAATGTTACCCAAGGTTTCTTTTCCTTTTGGAAATGTGGTCTTAGGTGAGGCCTTTGGGAAAATAGTTTTGTCAATTTCTTTGCCACTACGAAGGGTGGTGATAGCTTTGAGTTGCTAGCAACTCTCTCTCAAAGCAAACAAGTAGGTGATACTCTTAGCAATAGAATAAACTTCTATAATGTGATCATGTATTCATACTTCAAAGCAAAAATCAAAACTATTCATAGATCCACAACACTCTAAATAGGAGAATATAGGTCAACATTCAGATATTTTTCACAAAAATTTTCAAATTTTTCACATATTTCTCAATTGTCCTTAAACAAAAATTGTAGATCATATGAACGGTGAATTTCACCACAAAAATTGGTATTATCAGCAAAAATTTTCACAAAAAATTGGTGTATCATACAATTGGTGCACCTCACCCCCTAACTTAATTCATGCATTGTCCTCAATGCAACAAAAAAATATGATATACAATGAAGGACTGTAAAAGATGAGCAGGGTTAGAGAACACCTCGCACTTGAGCTTTTACAAAAACACCAATATCTACAACTAAGAAAGACAACACTTTGGAAAATTAAAGTAAGTAAACATTAACAGTTAAAGTAAGTGAAAACGACTGTACATTAAAGACTATATGAACAGTTAATCCTCCAACAAGTCCGGGTAAACCAGATCCACTAATTCTTCCTCCACCCCTTGAACTTCATAACCCACAAAAAATGGCTTAAGTCTTTAGGCATTGACCTTGAATGTCTTGTCATCCTTGGGATGGTGATTTCCATGGCTCCATTGGGGTAGGCCACCTTGACAAAATAGGGGTCATCCCAACGAGGTCGGAGTTTCCCTTGAAAGATAGAGAGACAAGAGTTGTACTACAGCACTTTATGTCCGGGCTTAAATGATTTCCTTGTAATGGATTTGTCATGAAAGATCTTAGCCCTCTCTTTTGAAATTTTTGAGCTCTCAGACGCATCTCTACGAATCTCCTCTAATTTATTCATTTTCAACTTCCTATTCTCTCCGGTCATTCTCAAATAGAAGTTCAAGATCTTGATGGCCCAATAGGCCTTGTGTTCCATTTCAACAGACAAATGGCAAGCCTTGCCATAGACGAGCCTATAGGGTGAAATGCCTAGAATGGTTTTGTAAGCAGTGCAATAAGCCCATAGGGCATCGGTTAATCTAAATGACCAATCTTTCCTATTAGGGTTCACCATTTTCTCTAGGATGTTCTCGATTGCCCTATTGGCCAACTCGGCTTGGCCATTGATTTGTGGGTGATAAGCATTGGACACCTTGTGTGTGAGGCCATACATATGCATTAAAGATGCAAATGGCCTATTACAGAAATACGAACTACCGTCGCTTATCATTGCACAAGGCATCCCGAATCTTAAAAAAATATTTTCTTTCAAAAACTGGACCATGATCCGGTGGTTATTGGTCTTGGTTGGAATAGCCTCCACCCATTTGGACACATAGTCCCTTATCAGCAGAATGTACTAGTAGCCAAACGACACGGGGAAGGGACACATGAAGTCGATGCCCCAACAATCAAATATCTCGATTACAAGTACAACAGAGAGGGGCATCATATTCCTTTGGGTCACACTACCCAAATGTTGGCACCTATCGCATTCTTTACAGAAAGAAACACAATCTTTGATTAATGAGGGACAATAAAAACCTGATTGCAAAACCTTTGCTGAAGTCTTCTNTGCATTCTTTACAAAAAGAAACACAGTCTTTGATTAATGAGGGACAATAAAAACCTGATTGCAAAACCTTTGCCGAAGTCTTCTTGGAAGAGAAGTGTCCATTGCACGTTTTGGAATGGCAAAATGCAAGGAGGTCCCATTTTTTATTCTCAGGTACGTATCTCCTCATGAGTTGGTCAAGGCAGTACCTGAATAAGTATGAATTATCAAAGTAAAAGTACTTCACATCTGTCATAAACCTCCGTTTATCCTCTGGACTCTAGTGCGGTGGTATTTGTCTTGTACCAAGATAATTGCATAGGTCAGCATACCAAGGACAAATAGAATGAATAGAAAATGAATGCTTGTCCAAAAAAGAGTCAGGGATAGGAATATGCTCATCGACATCTTGAACCAAAAGTCAGGATAAATGGTTCGCCACCACAGTATCAACTCCTTTTTTGTCTTTGATTGTCTAGTTGAATTCTTGTAGGAGTATCCACCTAATGAGTCTCTATTGTGCCTCCTACTTAGACAAAAGATACTTCAAAGTAGAGTGATCAGTGTAGACTATAATAGGTGAACCAATAATGTAAGACTGAAATTTATCCAATGTAAATATTATGGCTAGCAACTCTTTTTTAGTGATAGTGTAATTCATTTGTGCCTCGTTAAGAGTTTTGCTAGCATAGTATATCACATAAGATCTCTTATCTTCCCTTTCACCAAGCACAATGCCAACCGCGTAATCACTCGCGTCGCACATAAGCTCAAAAAGGTAAGTCCCACATGGGTGGTCGCATAATCGGAGGTGAAGTGAGCATGCTTTTGAGTTTTTTAAATGATGTCTCACAACCATCTGACTACACAAATGGGAAATCCTTGGAAAGAAAATTGGTCAAGGTTCTAGCCAATGCACTAAAGTCCTGTATAAATCAACGATAAAAACTAATCTGACCAAGAAACGACCTGATATCTTAGACGACCTTTGGTGTGGGGAGGTTGGAAATTGCTTCAACCTTTGATTTGTCAACTTTGACCCCATTTGCTGAAACGATATGCATGAGAACTATCCCTTGTGTCACCATGAAGTGGCACTTCTCCCAGTTGAAGACCAAGTTCTTCTCCTTGTATCTCTTAAGTACTCTTTCTAAGTTCTCCAAACAACCCTCAAATGAATACCCAAATACGGAAAAGTCATCCATGAAAACTTCCACGATCTTTTCCACCATATCACTAAAAATTCCCATCACACATCTTTGAGAAGTCCCTGGTGCATTACACAACCCAAAAGGCATGCTTCAGTAGGCAAAGGTACCGAAGGGGCAAGTGAAAGTGGTCTTTTCTTAATCTTCCAATGCGATCTCAATCTGATTGTAGCTGGAGTAGCCATCCAAGAAGCAGTAAAATAAATGTCCAGCTACTCTCTTCAATACTTGGTCGAGGAATGTGATTCATTCGTAAAGTTAACAATTTTTACTATACGTTTATGGACAAATTGTACTTTAATGGAATTTAAGTAATGACATTTCAGGTCCTAAATAGAACAAAGGCTCAAGAACAACAAAAATCACACTTGAATGTAACACCAACACAATAGGGAACACAATTGCAGAAGGTTGGAACAAAGCAACCATGTTCGAACGCCAACTCACGTTCGAATGTCCTCTGAAATCCTGCCAAGACCAGCTGCTGAGACATGGCATGTTGTAGTCAACAAAGGGAAAATGTTGAGGCACTTGAGTACCACATTCCAAAGCCAACTCACTTTCGAATGTCCTCTAGAATCCTGAGAAGACTACACCACTAGAACCTGGCATGTTGCAGTAAAGAAAGAAGAACCACAGAACAGAAGTACTTGAGTAGAACGTTTGAATGCCACTCCACGTTCAAACGTTGTCTTGAGTGACTAAGGACCAAGTNGAACGTTTGAATGCCACTCCACGTTCAAACGTTGTCTTGAGTGACTAAGGACCAAGTTGCTAAGTGTAAAGTCAAAGTTGTTCAAGACGTATGGAAGTGACCATCACAGAAACCACAGGCCACTTGAGTAGAAGGAATCAGACCCCATCTGGCGTTTGAACGCCATCAAAGCAAAGACACAGAAAACATTCGAATGAAATCTCACGTTCGAACATCCTTAAAGAAAAGACAGACTTAACGTTCGAATGCCAGATCACGTTCGAACGTCCTCTACAAACTACCTATAGAGTAGTTGGTTCCCAGGGGTGGCAAATACTATTCCCTCATCCTCTCTTATCTCTTACCCCCTCCCCTTCCTTGTCTATAAATACTCCCACGTTGGGAGCTTAAAGGGCATTCTTCCTCTTTTAGAGAAAAGGGGGAGCAATCCTTGTTCTTGTAAAGTAAGAATTTTTAGTAATCTAGGTCTTGAACATTTCATGTTTATGTTTGCATTTTGCATTTATATCAACCATGATGGAGCCTTAGACTCCCCTTGTAGTTGAAGTCTTTAATTTACTTATGCTAAGTCTTTACATTCATGTTGTGACAACCATGATGGAAGCTTAGACTCCCCTTATAATTGTACTTGCTTTTATTTACAAAGTATCAAGAAAGATAGTTCATCTTTTGGTTGTGGTGGAAACCCTCCAAAAAGTTACTAGCTTTCTTCTACTTTTATTGTTCATATATTTCATTTTCATTGCTTGAGCATCCTTCTTTCTTACAAGAGTGAAACTCTTCCACTTTTCTAGAGCTTTACCAAAGCCATGAAGGGTGGAAAGTGATTCACTTATTCTTCATTGAAGATAAGCTCTTTGTTTAGTTTGCTTCATTTAGTAGCTCCTCTACTTAGAGAGATGAGTAGCATTCACTTTTCCAGCTTGCCAAGGCCATTAAAAGTGAGTAGTTCCTCATTCACTCTTTAGTAAGAGGTAATGAGTATGTAAAGATTATCCGGGAGCTATGTTTGTGCAACTCTTTCATGCTTTAGTGCTTTATATTCCACCTATTCAATGGATAATTGAATGCACCTAGCAAAGTTGAGGTACTTTGTATAACCACGGGCTTTCTGTATGATACGAATGACTCCTGCATAGAAAGACCCATTGATTCAAGGCAAGCACCACGGCTAGCTCTTCATAACAACCTTTCAATCTCCATCATTATTGCGCTTTATTCAAAGAATGGACCCTTAATGCCATGGTTGGATACCTTTTACAAACACTTGCTTGTTTGTAGACGGGTTAAGTCTTCGCATAGACAATTCTTGTAAACTTCTGGAAAGGTATCAAAATCATGTGCTTAATTCTCATAATCCATCTTTATCTTCTGATTAACTTGCTATTGACATGGGAGTTAATTGAGTTATAAAGCACAAACATAATAAATCAGATAGTCTATTACATGCTCTGATCTTCGAGCTAAAGAGTGGCAGATTTTGGAAATCTTATATTTTGTCTAGAAAACTCTTGAAAAGAATCTTCTATTCTACTCAAGAACCCCACCACTCCAAACTCTCAAAATTTCCAGTTACTTGGTCTCTAATAATGCCTATTTCAAAACAACAATCATAGTTCCATGTAGATTCGACTCTGGACTTAACCATATTATTACTACAACTTGACTGCCTGCACTTGGATGTACACATTTTGGATCAAGTCAAATTTTTGGCGCCATTGCCGGGGAACTATAAAAGATGTTTTACTGTAAAAGGTGAAAAGACCTCACTTTTTGTATAAATTTGCTTTGTTGTATATACAGTTGTTTTAATTACTTTTATGTCTGAAAACATTCCTCACTATCAAAATTTGCCAGCTAAATCTTCTGGGTCTGTAAATCAATCTGAACCACTTTCACTTAGATCAGTAGCAGACTCTTGTGAAAGTAAAATGACAAATGGTGAGAGACAAGGGGAAATTCCTGTAAGAGTGGGGGAAGTACCTAACATTCGAACTCTGAGGGATTATATAAATCCCATAAGGAATAGTGTCCCCTCTTGTTTTATCTTTCCTGAAGATGCACCCCTCTTTACTATAAAGACAGGGACAGNCTGCACTTGAGTGTACACATTTTGGATCAAGTCAAGTTTTTGGCGCCGTTGCCGGGAAACCATAAAAGGTGTTTTACGGTAAAAGGTAAAAAGACCTCATTTTTTTGTGTATAACTTTGCTTTACTTTATATAAAGTTGTGTTAATTACTNGCATATAAAAGATTTTGAGGAAGTATGCGGAACATTTCAAAACAATTTTGAACTGGCCAAGATGAAACGTTTCCCTTTTTCCCTAAGGGACAAAGCTAAACAATGGCTAAATTCTTTAAAAGCTCTTTCAATACCTGACTGGCGGGCATTACAAAATAAATTTTTCATNTGGATCTGTAAATCAACTTTTAACCACTTTCACCTAGATCAATAGCAGACTCTTTTGAAAGTAAAATGGCAAATGGTGAGAGACATGAGGAAATTCCTGTAAGAGAAGGGGAAGTACCTAACATTCAAACTCTGAGAGATTACTTGAATCCCANTTTGGGATTTATTAAAGGATCTGCTCCTATCCTGCCCACACCATGCTTTTGAGAATTGGACTTTGGTAGGATTTTTCTATGACTCCTTGCCCNAAACTCTGAGAGATTACTTGAATCCCACAAGGAATAATATCCCCTCTTGTTTTATTTTTCTTGAAGATGCACCCCCCCTTTACTGTAAAGACGGGGACAGTTCAAATACTCCCTCAGTTTCGTGGACTCGAAACAGAAAACCCATATATGCATATAAAAGAATTTGAGGAAGTATGTGGAACTTTTCAAGACAATTCTGAACTGGCCAAGATGAAACTTTTCCCTTTTTTCTTAAGGGATAAAGCTAAACAATGGCTAAATTCTTTAAAAGCTCTTTCAATACCTAACTGGCGGGCATTACAAAATAAATTTTTCAGAAAGTTTTTTCCTCTACACCTCACTAATGCATTGAAAAGGCAAATCATGAATTTTTTGGTCAAATAAGGACACCCCTTTTACCAAAGTCAGGAGACATTCAAGAATCTACTCCTATCTTGCCCACACCATGCTTTTGAGGATTGGACTTTGGTAGGATTTTTCTATGACTCTTTCCCCACAAGACTACGTCAGTTNATTGGTAGGATTTTTCTATGACTCCCTGCCCAGTAAACTACGCCAGTTTGTCGAAATGATGGCTCAAGGAGAGTTTATNCGGAGGAGGCATTCAATTTTTTTAATACCTTATCTGACAGTTCTCAAATGTGGGACTCAGCCTCCCCTACCATTGTTGAAACCAAACCATGTACTTCCCAAAGGGGTAAGTATGTCTTGAAAGAGGATGATGACCTAAGAGCAAAAATGTTCACCCTATCTCAAAAGCTTGAAGCTTTAGAGATGAAAAAGGNGAGAAAAAGTCCGGAGGAGGTATTCAATTTCTTTGATACCATATTTGACAGTTCTCAAATGTGGGACTCTGCCTCTCCCACAACTATTGAAGCTAAACCATCTACTTCCCAATAGGGTAAGTATGTCTTGGAAGATGATGATGACCTTAGAGCAAAAATGTTCACCTTATCTCGAAAGCNAGGAAAAAGTCCGGAGGAAATATTCAATTTCTTTGATACCATATTTGACAGTTCTCCAATGTGGGACTCCGCCTCTCCCACAACTATTGAAGCTAAACCATCTACTTCCCAATAGGGTAAGTATGTCTTGGAAGATGATGATGACCTTAGAGCAAAAATGTTCACCTTATCTCGAAAGCTTGAAGCATTGGAGATGAAAAAATTTTATCAAGTTGATGTTAGCTCTCCCACAGAACAAGTGTGTGGGATCTGTGCGCTAACAGGACACCCTACTGGGTAGTTTCCCACAATTTTCGCATTCAAAGAGGTTTTATTGGAACAAACAAATGATGTTTTTAATTTCAACAAGTCTTACTCCAACCCATACTTTGAAACATACAATCCAGGGTGGCGGAACCACCCAAACATCAGTTGGNCTTCACAGAACAAGTGTGTGGGATTTGTGTACTGAAAGGACACCCTACTGGGGAGTGTCCTATAATTCCAGCATTTAAAGAGGTTTTGTTGGATCAAACAAATGTCGTCTCTAATTTCAACAAGTCTTACTCCAACCGATACTCTGAAACATACAATCCAGGGTGGCGGGACCACCCAAACTTCAATTAGAGAAACACACAACCAAGTCCCATGAACCAACAATAAGGTTCACACCCACCACCTCAAGGACCTCCCATANTTCGCATTCAAAGAGGTTTTATTGGAACAAACAAATGATGTCTTTAATTTCAACAAGCCTTACTCTAACCCATACTTTGAAACATACAATCCAGGGTGGCGGAACCACCCAAACATCAGTTGGAGGAACACACAGCCAACTCCAATGAACCAACAAGGTTCACACCCACCACCTCAAGGACCTCTCGCATACCAACCATACCAACCACCACAAAAGAGGAACCTTGAGGACACACTGAACCAATTCATGCAAAGCCAAATGAACTACAACCATAATTCCACTCAAGCTTTCACTGATTTCAAAACCCAGACCACTCAATCTTTTAAGGATCTTAAAAGTCACATCCAAAAGTTGACCCAATCCATGACCACACATGAAAAANGAATCAATTCATGCAAAGTCAAATGAACTACAACCATAGTTCCACTCAGGCTTTCACTAATTTCAAAATCCAGACCACTCAATCTTTCGAGGATCTTAAAAGCCNTCTTGGAAGATGATGATGACCTTAGAGCAAAAATGTTCACCTTATCTCGAAAGCTTGAAGCTTTGGAGATGAAAAAAGTTTATCAAGTTGATGTTAGCTCTCCCACAGAACAAGTGTGTGGGATCTGTGCGCTAACAGGACACCCTACTGGGTAGTTTCCCACAATTTTCGCATTCAAAGAGGTTTTATTGGAACAAACAAATGATGTTTTTAATTTCAACAAGTCTTACTCCAACCCATACTTTGAAACATACAATCCAGGGTGGCGGAACCACCCAAACATCAGTTGGAGAAACACACAGCCAACTCCAATGAACCAACAAGGTTCACACCCACCACCTCAAGGACCTCTCGCATACCAACCATACCAACCACCACAAAAGAGGAACCTTGAGGACACACTGAACCAATTCATGCAAAGCCAAATGAACTACAACCATAATTCCACTCAAGCTTTCACTGATTTCAAAACCCAGACCACTCAATCTTTCAAGGATCTTAAAAGTCACATCCAAAAGTTGACCCAATCCATGACCACACATGAAAAAGGTAAGTTTCCTGCCCAACCAAAACCACCACAAGGCCAATTTCAGGTGGGAAATCCTTCAACCATGGAAAACCCACAAGGTCAAGCCCAAGTTGTCACTACACTAAGAAGTGGCAAGGTGATTAACAAAACCATCAGAGACATGATAATTTCAAAGCTAAAATCCATCCTAGTCAACTCACTAATCGAGCCTGAACTTGTGAGAGAAGAGGAACCCGAGCCCATGATTGAACAACAACTAGAGCCATCAAGAGAAGAAGAACCCTCATGTTCTATTCCTACTCCTTTTCCTCATTAACTCAAAACTACACAAAAGTTGAATAATCANTGGTTGAGCCTGAACTTGTGAGAGAAGAGGAAACCGAGCCCATGATTGAACAAGAATCAGAACCATCACAAGAAGAAGAACCCTCATGTTCTATTCCTACTCTTTTTCCTCATAGACTCAAAACTGCACAGAAGTTGAATAATTAGCCAGAAATTTACGAGCTCTTCAAGCAANCAGCCAAAAATTTACAAGCTCTTCAAGCAAATAAAAATCAACATCCCACTTCTGGATGCAATCAAACAGGTTCCATCTTATGCCAAGTTTTTGAAAGACTAGTGCACAGTCAAGAGAAGCCAGAATGTTCAAAAAAGAGCATTCTTGACAAAACATGCCAGTGCGTTGCTTCAACACAAAACCCCTCCAAAATACAAAGATCTAGGGTGTCCNATACTTTTGCACATTCAAGAGAAGCCAGAATTTTCAAAAAAAAAGCCTTCTTGACAAAATATGCCAGTGTCTTGCTTCAACACAAAATCCCTCCAAAATACAAAGATCCAGAGTGTTCGACTGTGTCATGTGTCATTGAAAATTTCATAATCGAACACGCACTGCTAGACCTTGGAGCAAGTGTCAATTTGCTCTCATTCTCTACTTACCAGCAATTGGGTCTGGGAGAACTCAAACCCACAAGTGTCACACTTCAATTGGCAGACAAATCTATCAAAATTCCTAGGGGTATTGTTGAAGATATATTTGTCCAAGTGGACAACTTTGTATTCTCTGTTAACTTCATCATCTTAGATACTCAGCCAGCAAAACATTCAGAGAATCCAATTCCCGTTATTCTTGGTCAACCATTCCTAGCAACTTCAAATGCACTAATCAATTGTAGGAATGGGGTCATGAAATTAACCTTTGGAAATATGACTCTTGAGCTGAATATTTTAAATGTTGCCAAACACCCAGGAGAGGACACCAAAGAAAGAGAAAAACATTCCATTGAGTCTTTGGTCTAGGACCATCTGAACAACATATTCTGTGAAAATTCCACTGAAATTTTGTTAGAATCCATCACATCTAAAACAATAGTTGATGATCCAAAGAATTGCCCAACTTATGTTGTTAATGCATGGGCCCCCAAATTCAAGAAACTTTCACCAAGTGGCACAAAGCCACTCTCATCAAGTGACAAGCCACCAAAGCCTGGATTGAGACCTCTCCCATCTGACCTCAAATATGCATTCCTAGGAAAGGACGAATCATTCCTAGTGGTAATTTTGTCTAAGCTCATAGACTTGCAAGAGTCTAAACTGATTAAAGTTCTTAAAAGCCATAAAAGCACCATTGGGTGGACCATCGCTGACTTGAAAGGTATAAGCCCGTTAATTTGCAATCATGTCATATACCTTGAAGAGAACTCAAAACCCTCTCTTCAAAATGCAGCGACAATTGAACCCTCACATGAAGGAAGTCCTAAAGGCAGAGGTGCTAAAGCTCTTAGATGTCAGGATAATCTTCCCCATCTCCGATAGCAAATGGGTTAGCCCAAACCAAGTTGTGCCTAAAAAGTTTGGAGTTATAGTGTCAAAAATAATGCAAATAAACTTGTACCCACTCGAGTTGTCACAGAATGGCGGATATGTATTGATTACCAAAAACTCAATTTGGTGACTAGAAAAGACCATTTCCCTCTCCCCTTTCTTGACTAGGTTCTAGAGAGAATTGCAGGCCATAAATGATACTGTTTCATGGATGGCTATTCCAGGTAAAATCAAATTGAGATAGCACTCAATGATCAAGAGAAAACCACATTCACAGGCCCCTTTGGCACCTTTGCATTCAAACGGATGTCTTTCGGGCTTTGTAACGCTCCTACAACATTTCAAAGATGCATGTTGAGTCTATTCAGTGACATAGTCAAGAAATTTTTGGAAGTGTTCATGGATGACTTCTCTGCTTATGGTGACTCATTTGATTTGTGTCTGGCCAACCTAGAAAAAGTGTTAATAAGATATCAAGCCAATCTGGTGCTTAATGGGGGGAAATGTCATTTTATGGTAACACAAGGCATTGTCTTAGTTCACATTGTGTCGTTTGAGGGCATGAACGTTGATAAGGAGAAAATAGATCTGATTAGGAATTTGCCTGCTCCTAAGACTATAAAAGATGTCCGATCATTTCTGGGAGATGCAGGGTTTTACAGGAGATTCATAAAAGATTTCAATACCATAGCTAAACCTAGTGACTATGTTGTAGGTGTTATGTTAGGTCAACGAAAAGATAAGAAACCACAAGTGATTTACTACACAAGTAAAACTTTGAATGATGCTTAAATGAAATATTCAACAATTGAAAAAGAATTACTTATCGTAGTCTTTGCTTTGAAAAAATTTCATTCTTATCTTGTTGGTTCTTCTGTTACTGTATTCACTGACCATGCAACACTGAAATTTCTGCTCACAAAAAAAGATGATAAACTAAGGTTCTTACGATGGATACTCTTCCTTCAAGGTTAACTTATGAATTTCACGAGGATGGAATGTCAATCAATGAAAAATTTTGCAATGAATAACTGTTCATAATTGATGAGACCCCATGGTACGCTAATATTGCTAATTTTCTTGTTATTGGAACACTCCATCCGTCCTTTTCCCCCACAAACAAAAAGAAATTTCTGAGAGAGGTTTGCAATTTCTTTTGGAAAGATCCATATGTATTTAAGTACTATTAGGATCAAATTATAAGACATTGCATCCCTGCTCAAGAAAGCAAACAGGTAATGGCATTTTGTCATTTTAAAGCATGTGGTGGCCATTTTTCATCCAGAAAAACCACTACAAAAATCCTGCAATGTAGATTTTATTGGCCCACACTTTTCAAAGATGTTCATATTTTTTGTTTAACTTGCGATAGATGTCAAAGGTTGAGAAATATTTCAAGAAGAAACATGATGTGTCTAAACCCCATTTCGATTTTATGGGACCATTTCCCCCCTCCTTTGGTTATCTATACATTTTGGTAGCCATAGACTATTTATCCAAATGGATTGAGGCAATTCTATGCCAGAATAATGATCACCGAACGGTGATCAAGTTTTTAAAAGAAAATATTTTATCTCGATTTGGAATCCCAAAATCCATCATAAGTGACGTTCTGGAATCAAAATCCATCATAAGTGACGTTCCCAAAATCCATCATAAGTGATTTTTATAATCAACCTTTTTGGAATCTGATGAAAAAATACTTGATTTTTCACAAAATTGTAACTTCATACCATCCATAAACTAGTGGACAGGCTAAATTGGCTAATTGGGAGATCAAATTAATTTTAGAAAGAACGGTAAATCCACACCGCAAAAATTGGTCGTCAAGACTAACTGATGCACTCTAGGCATATCGTACTGCTTTTAAAACAATTTTGGNGCAAAAATTGGTCGTCAAGACTAACTGATGCACTCTAGGCATATCGTACTGCTTTTAAAACAATTTTGGGCATGTCTCCTTACCAATTAGTCTATGAAAACCCTTGTCACCTACCTATGGAATTGGAACATAGAGCATACTAGGCTATTAAGGCAATGAACTTTGACATGGACAAAGCCGAACTAGCAAGAAAACTTCAGATTAACGAATTGGAGGAATTGAGAAATGAAGCATATGAAAATGCTAAGATTGCAAAATCCAGGATGAAAATTTTTCATGACAAGAACATAGTGCGAAAGTCTTTTGAACCTGATCAAAAAGTTCTACTTTTCAATTCAAGACTCCGCCTTTTTCCTGGAAAGTTGAAATCAAGATGGACTGGACCTTACATTGTCAAAAAAATGTTTGAACATGGGGCAGTGGAAGTGGAGAACCCATCAAACGGTAATATCTTTACCGTCAATGGTCAGAGATTGAAACCCTTTGTGGAGGACTTTGTCAAAAATGTGGAGACCATTCTTTTAATGAATCCATAACATTGTTTTGAGAAAAGTGCCTACCGACACAAAAAGGGCCCGCGTCAAGGAGAATCCGGTCCGACCCAAACCACACCACCACCTTTATAAGGCCCCCACCCCTTTTTCCTCTCTTTCCATGCACTTTTGTCCCTTTCCGCTTTCTTTTCTTTCTTCTTCTTCTTCTTCTTCTTCTTCTTCTTCTTCTGCTTTTCTACATCTTTGCTGTTATAATCCTCTGGAATCACGACCCATCTCCCAACAACACCATGACCATACTACCTAAAGACCCCATCATTTGTCTCATGATCTGCATGTGTTTACTCTATTTGCACATGGCTATTCTTCTTCTGTCTGCANTTACTCTATTTGCACATGGCTATTCTTCTTCTGTCTGCACTGAGAATCAAGGGTTTTCATCCTAACCCAGATCTGCAATGAGAGGTTTTATTTGTGTATTTTTCTTGTAGGATTTGGCTGATGAACAAGATCTCTACCATTTAACCTCGTCTCCAAACCTCACCAGATCAGTAAATTCAAAACATTGGGGACAATGTTCAGTTAGGTTGGGGGGAGAGAATTATAGTTCATATGTGCCCGTAGAAAATTTTTAANTCTCCAAACCTCACCAGATCAGTAAATTCAAAACATTGGGGACAATGTTCAGTTAGGTTGGGGGGAGAGAATTATAGTTCATATGTGCCCGTAGAAAATTTTTAAATTTATGTTGTTGTTGTTGCTGTTCTTAATCAGATTGTGTATCGTATTTTAACTACCATGTTTTGCATTTTTGATGGTTATGTTTNTGTTGTTGCTGTTCTTAATCAGATTGTGTATCGTATTTTAACTACCATGTTTTGCATTTTTGATGGTTATGTTTGTGGGTCATCTCTGATCATCTTCATGTCTGGCAGACGTTAAAGAACCAGATAGTGAGTCTTAATAGTATAAAAAGCATGGATGTTAAATTTTTTTTTGTTTAGTTTAGGAGTTCTACACACATTTCCTTTTGATGTGCACACTATGATCATGAGAAAAGCAAGATTGGTAAGAAAGAATGAGATCCGAGAACAACAAGCGAAACCCCTATGCGGCCGAAGCACCTATGTTAAACGCCATCATGCCAGAAGACTTTGNTTCTACACACATTTCCTTTTGATGTGCACACTATGATCATGAGAAAAGCAAGATTGGTAAGAAAGAATGAGATCCGAGAACAACAAGCGAAACCCCTATGCGGCAGAAGCACCTATGTTAAACGCCATCATGCCAGAAGACTTTGTGCCTATAAACAGTGTGGTAGATACTTTCACGAGAAGAGATATAATCAGTGTTCTGAACCAATTTTTTGTCGCGCACTCGATCGATTAGATTGGATAGTGAATGGGCAGAATAAGGATTATCCTGACACGTCATCCTATTCTGGTACATTGCTTAACCAATTTGTGAGACAGGNGGTAGATACTTTCACGAGAAGAGATATAATCAGTGTTCTGAACCAATTTTTGGTCGCGCACTCGATCGATTAGACTGGATAGTGAATGGGCAGAATAAGGATTATCCTGACACGCCATCCTATTCTGGTACTTTGCTTAACCAATTTGTGAGACAAGAAATTGGAAGAGTTACTGGTTGTCCAAATGGCATGGAGACAGATGAAGACTCAGATTAGAATAGTTGGAATGAAAGCCAAGGGTCCGAATTTTTGTAAAAAAAAAATGTAAAAATTCTTTGTGTTTTGTACAAACTCTTTTGACTGAAATGAAAACATGGGCCGAGTAAGGAATGTCCCAAAATACCAACCTTGAGCGTGGGTAGGGATTTATCCTAAGACGTCGTGAATTTTTGGTTCAAACTTGAATGTTTTGCCCTCTTTTATTATGCATAATGTAGTACAGAAAAATTTTAAAAAGTTTTGAGTTTTGATTCCATGTTTGAACGCCAAGTGANTTATTATGCATAATGTAGTACAGAAAAATTTTAAAAAGTTTTGAGTTTTGATTCCACGTTTGAACGCCAAGTNCTAAGACGTCGTGAATTTTTGGTTCAAACTTGAATGTTTTGCCCTCTTTTATTATGCATAATGTAGTACAGAAAAATTTTAAAAAGTTTTGAGTTTTGATTCCATGTTTGAACGCCAAGTGACGTTTGAACGTCGCTTGCTTACAGTACTCAGCCTCTGATGAAGTCTCTGATGGAAACAAAAGTACTGGGAGCTCAGTCCATTTCAACGCTAATAGCGCGTTCGAACGAGATTAATGNGTACTCAACCTCTGATGAAGTCTCTGATGGAAACAAAAGTACTGGGAGCTCAGTCCATTTGAACGCTAATAGCGCGTTCAAACGAGATTAACGTTCGAACGCCAATAGCATGTTCGAACGACAGAAGCTTACAGTACTTTGGTCTCTGATAGAACTCAAAAGTACTGGGAGCCCACCACGTTCAAATGTCATTCTTGTCCGAATGATATTTTAAAATCCTTCATACTACGTTCGAACGTCAACCACGTTCAAACGTTCCTCCTCAGATTATANAACGACAGAAGCTTACAGTACTTTGGTCTCTGATAGAACTCAAAAGTACTGGGAGCTCACCACGTTCAAATGTCATTCTTGTTCGAATGATATTTTAAAATCCTTCATACTACGTTCGAACGTCAACCACGTTCAAACGTTCCTCCTCAGATTATAAATACCTGGATCGTCTTCCTCAGTTCAAAATTCCCAAAGAACTCTAAAATCCTCTAAACCCTAAGACCCTTTTTCACTCCCCAACCCTCAATACTCCACTCATTCCTCATTTCCACCACAAATCACCCACCCAAAAGCTTTTCCACATCAAAAATCCCTAATTTTCACCATANATCGTCTTCCTCAGTTCAAAATTCCCAAAGAACTCTAAAATCCTCTAAACCCTAAGACCCCTTTTCACTCCCCAACCCTCAATACTCCACTCATTCCTCATTTCCACCACAAATCAACCACCCAAAAGCTTTTCCACATCAAAAATACCTAATTTTCACCATATAACCAAGACTTTTCACACCCCCTCATTCTCAAAACTGAGAACAAATCAATGCCTAGGGTTTAGCTTCCTACCAGGCGCACTCCACCAGTAAACCAAGAACCCAACTTCGTAGAAGAGGTCATTGAAGAAATAGAAGGGAAGCAAAGAAAGAAGAGGTATGATCGAACCAGATTTCCCAGTGCTCTTAAAGCTGAGATGTATGAAAATTTCTTTCAAAACCACGTTGTGGTTTGTGAACGAGATGTTGTAATCACTGATTTTGATGAGTTGGGTTTGTTGGAGGAAATGGAGAAGAGGGAGTGGGTGTGGCATTTGAGGAATGGCGGAGACGTCGTTGTTGACTTGGTGAGGGAGTTCTACTCCAACGTCGAGATCATCAACAATGCAATCCGAACATATGTACAAGGCACTCATATTGATGTAGATGAGGCGTGTATTTTGGAGGTAAGGAGAGAGATGCCTCGGGTACAAAACCCAACATACCCGCCAAAGAAGAATGTGGTGTTTAATGTGGTGGGAAAGGAATTGACAGAGCTGACTGATTTTTCATAGGGAGGGAGGAAATTTTTAAAACAAGGAGAGCTCACCAACAAGTACAAAACGCTTAATTTGATTGCGATGGCGAACCTAGCCCCCATAGGAAGAAAAAATGAGATTTTGCCCGAGANGTATGAAAATTTCTTTCAAAACCACGTTGTGGTTTGTGAACGAGATGTTGTAATCACTGATTTTGATGAGTTGGGTTTGTTGGAGGAAATGGAGAAGAGGGAGTGGGTGTGGCATTTGAGGAATGGCGGAGACGTCGTTGTTGACTTGGTGAGGGAGTTCTACTCCAACGTCGAGATCATCAACAATGCAATCTGAACATATGTACAAGGCACCCACATTGATGTAGATGAGGCGTGTATTTTGGAGGTAAGGAGAGAGATGCCTCGGGTACAAAACCCAACATACCCGCCAAAGAAGAATGTGGTGTTTAATGTGGTGGGAAAGGAATTGACAGAGCTGACTGATTTTTCATAGGGAGGGAGGAAATTTTTAAAACAAGGAGAGCTCACCAACAAGTACAAAACGCTTAATTTGATTGCGATGGCGAACCTAGCCCCCATAGGAAGAAAAAATGAGATTTTGCCCGAGATGGCACGCTTGCTTTATGCACTAGGACGAGGGCATAGCATCGACCTCCCCTCATTGATTTTGAATGAAATAAAGAAGGGATGTGATGCAAAGAGGAGTGCACTCCCATTTGGCACACTTGTGACTGAGATATGCACCAACAATGGGGTGAGGGTAAAGACAAAAATGGAATTCCAAAAGCCAATGGGGCCACAAAACAAAGGGTCGTTCAAGAGAAGCCTAGGGAATAGTGGCACCCCGGCGGCTAGGCAAGAGATGCCCCCTCCTCCAAGAATCGATGAGGTGCAGGAGGAGTTGGATGCTAAAGAAGAGAGAAAGATGGATACAGAGAGAGAGCTGCCAGATCAAGCAAGCCCTAGCATGACCACCCGACGTTCTCTAAGGGACATCATGCTTAGCATTGAAGCTAAGCAGGATGAGATTCTGAGGCTTTTGAGGGGTGGAGCTGGTGGTGCTAGTGGAGCTAATGGTGTTGATGGAGATAGAGGAGAAGATTGATTATATCCGTTCTTGAGGGGAAGTAGTTGATTTTTGTTCTTGATTGTTGGTTGTTTGTTTGTTGTTTCTTCTTTGAATAGTTTCTGGGAAATTTCTATACTATTGTGGAGTAGTGTCTTTTGATAATTCTTGTGGATGTTTATCTCATTTGTGATTATTGTGGATACTTATACTTATAGGGGATGTATATTTCTTTTTAACGTTGATTGTGGATAGTTGAAGTTATATTTTGAATGGATGAATTGCAACATTGACATTATTGTAGACACATTATCCTTTATGGAATGAATGATTCAGTTTACCATTTTTATTTGTTTAAAATGCATGTATAGGATTAGCACTATAATTCTTGTTAATGACAAAACAAATGTGGATGTTAAGATTGTTTATGAAAAATGACTAAGCACATGATCGGTTTGACACCTCAACTTAACAACTAAGACGTAAAACCTCATTTTTTTGGAACCTCGATATTGTCTCTATGATTTAATTGTCAAATGTACATCAATATGAGCTATTCTTGAGGTATACAGTGATCAGACTCGAAAATGGAATCACTATATAACTAACATTCCTCAGAACACTAGACATAATCAGTGGAGATGACATAGAAAACCATGGTAAGTCTTGAGCTTTAAGGTGATTTTTGAGAGGATATCAACAATTACGCAAGGTAAACTCTTTCACTTCTATTATCTTTCAATAATCTCATTAAACTTGCTTTGATTGATGCAACTAAAGTGATCTATTTTCATAACCCACGGGGAACATTTTCATACATATATACATATGCACATACTTGAGAAAGGATCTTAGGCCATCTTTGGATCGACTTTGAGCCTTAGCTAATTCTTTTACAAAAGTATATCCCTAGTCAACCATGCTTGAGCCTTAAATGAATGAATTCCTTTTCACCCGTGTAATGACCAAAGCCGCAAAAGCATACATTTACTATACCTTGCTATCTAATTTCTTGCACCCTCTTANCATACATATATACATATGCACATACTTGAGGAAGGATCTTAGGCCATCTTTGGATCGACTTTGAGCCTTAGCTAATTCTTTTACAAAACTATATCCCTAGTCAATCATGCTTGAGCCTTAAATGAATGAATTCCTTTTCACCCGTGTAATGACCAAAGCCGCAAAAGCATACATTTACTATACCTTGCTATCTAATTTCTTGCACCCTCTTACAAATCAATATGATAACAGAAAGGCAAGAAAAATAGAAAAGAAAAAGGTGGCTACTATTCAATAAAAGGAAAATTGGTGGAGCCAACCGAAAAAAAAAAGATACTGCGAGACAAGGAATTGCCAAGAAAGTGAAAAATGGAAAAAATGAAAGAAAGAAATCTTATTCCCAGGCAAAATTTTGNAAAGGCAAGAAAAATAGAAAAGAAAAAGGTGGCTACTATTCAATAAAAGGAAAATCGGTGGAGCCAACCGAAAAAAAAAGATACTGTGAGACAAGGAATTGCCAAGAAAGTGAAAAATGGAAAAAATGAAAGAAAGAAATCTCATTCCCAGGCAAAATTTTGAGAAACTAGAAGGAGGTGTGTAACACTACGTAAAAAGATAGCCTTTGATCACCATTGATGTTCTTTCATTAGCCACTGACCTTTGGCCCCATTACAACCTACAAAAAGCCCTAGGTGATCTCAAGTGTGATGAATATGTGTATTTTCTACTACANAGATAGCCTTTGATCACCATTGATGTTCTTTCATTAGCCACTGACCTTTGGCCCCATTACAACCTACAAAAAGCCCTAGGTGATCTCAAGTGTGATGAATATGTGTATTGTCTACTAAAAGTGGGGTGTGTTAACTAGAACTTCTTTATTTACATAAATATTCTTCCATGAGATTATACCAAAGTAAAGTCTGTTTTCCTCAAAACTTCACTCTTATACTAATGGTGCATGTAATTTTTTTTCGATTGGCCATCTTCAAATCACATGAACTTTGAGAGATATGTCACTATATTCGGAGTAATTTTTTTTTCTGAGAGCATTCCTAGAGAGGTTTGTGTAATCAAAGTTATCCATGGAAGGTGGAAAAAGGGAATGAATGTTATATACCAATTCTTGTTTCTAGTATGACCATCCTACTACTCAAGGAATTCTAAGTGCTGATGCAACAGGTGCTAATTTTGGCATAGAATGAGTACCAATGGAAAAGAAATGTAGGTANATATACCAATTCTTGTTTCTAGTATGACCATCCTACTACTCAAGGAATTCTAAGTGATGATGCAACAGATGCTAATTTTGGNGGAAAAAGGGAATGAATGTTATATACCAATTCTTGTTTCTAGTATGACCATCCTACTACTCAAGGAATTCTAAGTGCTGATGCAACAGGTGCTAATTTTGGCATAGAATGAGTACCAATGGAAAAGAAATGTAGGTAAAAGTCACGATTGAGGGTCGAGTGTCTCAATGACCAAAATGCTTATTCATTTTTAGTCGGGAATCTCACATACACACTTGTTCGACTGAAGTTTATGGGTAGCTTCACTGAAAACCTTCCCGAGACAATATTCATCCACTAGGGTAAACATAGTGGTTCAACAGCTTGTTGCATAAGCTAAATATAACCGGATGACCTACAAAAAAGGCATTAGGAATATATTTACCTTTCATTGTTATTGTATTACTAGAGACTAGCAATATTTAGGTTGGGGGTGTGATTCGTGTGTAAAGTTAACAATTTTTACTACGCCTTTTTGGACTAATTGTACTTTGATGGAGTTTAAGTAATGACATTTCAAGCCGTAAATAGAACAAAGGCTCAAGAATAACAAAAGTCACACTTGAATGTAGCNCTAAATATAACCGGATGACCTACAAAAAAGGCATTAGGAATATATTTACCTTTCATTGTTGTTGTATTACTAGAGACTAGCAATATTTAGGTTGGGGGTGTGATTCGTGTATAAAGTTAACAATTTTTACTACGCCTTTTTGGACTAATTGTACTTTGATGGAGTTTAAGTAATGACATTTCAAGCCGAAAATAGAACAAAGGCTCAAGAATAACAAAAGTCACACTTGAATGTAGCACCAGCACAATAGGGAACAAAATTGCAGTAGGTTGGAACAAAGCAACCATGTTCGAACACCAACTCACGTTCGAACGTCCTTTGAAATCCTGCCAAGACCAGCTGCTGAGACATGGCGTGTTACAGTCAACAAAGGAAAAATGCTGACGTACTTGAGTACCACGTTCGAATGCCAACTCACGTTCAAACGTCCTCTGGAATCTTGAGAAGACTACACCACTGGAACCTGGCATGTTGCAGTAAAGAAAAAAGAACCACAGAACAGAAGTACTTGAGTACAACGTTCGAACGCCACTCCATGTTCGAACATTATCTTGAGTGATTGAGGACCAAGTTGCAGAGTGTAAAGTCAAAGTTGTTCAAGATGTATGGAAATGACCATCATAGAAACCACAGGCCACTTGAGAGGAAGGAATTAGACCCGATCTGGCATTCGAATGCCCTCAAAACAAAGACACAGACAATGTTCGAATGACATCTCATGTTTGAACATCCTTAAAGAAAAGACAGACTTAACGTTCGAATGCCAGATCACGTTTGAATGTCCTCTGCAGACTGCCTGCAAAGTAGTTGGTTCCTATGGGCGACAAACAGTATTCACTCATCCTCTCTTATCTCCTACCCCCTTTCCCCTTCCTTGCCTATAAATACTCTCATGTTGGGAGCTTAAAAGGCATTCTTCCTTTTCTAGAGAAAAGGGTGAGCAATCCTTGTTCATGTAAAGTAAGAGTGTTTAGTAATCTAGTTCTTGAACATTTCATGTTTATGTTTGTATTTTGCATTTATATCAACCATGATGGAGGCTTAGACTCCCTTTATAGTTGTTCTTGCTTTTATTTACAAAGTATCAAAANGAAGGAATTAGACCCGATCTGGCATTCGAATGCCCTCAAAACAAAGACACAGACAATGTTCGAATGACATCTCATGTTTGAACATCCTTAAAGAAAAGACAGACTTAACGTTCGAATGCCAGATCACGTCCGAATGTCCTCTGCAGACTGCCTGCAAAGTAGTTGGTTCCTATGGGCGACAAACAGTATTCACTCATCCTCTCTTATCTCCTACCCCCTTTCCCCTTCCTTGCCTATAAATACTCTCATGTTGGGAGCTTAAAAGGCATTCTTCCTTTTCTAGAGAAAAGGGTGAGCAGTCCTTGTTCATNCTCTCATGTTGGGAGCTTAAAAGGCATTCTTCCTTTTCTAGAGAAAAGGGTGAGCAATCCTTGTTCATGTAAAGTAAGAGTGTTTAGTAATCTAGTTCTTGAACATTTCATGTTTATGTTTATATTTTGCATTTATATCAACCATGATGGAGGCTTAGACTCCCTTTATAGTTGTTCTTGCTTTTATTTACAAAGTATCAAAAAAGATAGTTCATCTTTTGGTTGTGGTGGAAACCCTCTAAAAGTAACTAGTTTTCTTCTACTTTTATTGTTCATGTATTTCACTTCCATTGCTTGAGCATCCTTCTGTCTAGAAGAGTGAAACTCTTCCACTTTTCTAGAGCTTTACCAAAGCCATGAAGGGTGGAAAGTGATTCACTTATTCTTCATTGAAGATAAGCTCTTTGTTTAGTTTACTTCATTTAGTAGCTCCTCTTCTTAGAGGGAGGAGTAGCATTCACTTTTCTAGCTTTACCAAGGCCATCAAAACTGAGTAGTTCCTCATTCACTCTTTAGTAAGAGGTGATGAGTATGTAAAGATTATCAGGAAGCTATGTTTGTGCAACTCCTTCAGGCTTTAATGCTTTATATTACNTTCTTCATTGAAGATAAGCTCTTTGTTTAGTTTACTTCATTTAGTAGCTCCTCTTCTTAGAGGGAGGAGTAGCATTCACTTTTCTAGCTTTACCAAGGCCATCAAAACTGAGTAGTTCCTCATTCACTCTTTAGTAAGAGGTGATGAGTATGTAAAGATTATCCGGAAGCTATGTTTGTGCAACTCCTTCAGGCTTTAATGCTTTATATTCCACCTATTCAATGGATGGTTGAATGCACCAAGCAAAGTTGAGGTACTTTGTATAACCACGGGCTTTCTCTATGATACGGATGACTCCTACCTAGAAAGACCCGTTGATTCAAGGCAAGCACCCCAACTAGCTCTTCATAACAACCTTTCAATCTCCACCATTATTGCGCTTTATTCAAAGAATGGATCCTTAATGCCATGGTTGGATACCTTCTAGAAACACTTGCTTGTTTGTAGACGGGTTAAGTCTCGGCACAGACAATTCTTGTAAACTTCTAGAAAGGGATCAGAATCATGAGCTTAATTCTCACAATCCATCTTTATCTTCAGATTAACTTGTTGTTGACATANCTTCTAGAAAGGGATCAGAATCATGAGCTTAATTCTCACAATCCATCTTTATCTTCCGATTAACTTGTAGTTGACACAAGATTTAATTGAGTTATAAAGCACAAACATAATAAACCAAATAGTCTATTACATGCTCTGATCCTCGAGCTAAAGGATGGCTGTTACTTTTGAAGAATCTTATATTTTGTCTAGAAAACTCTTGAAAAGAATCTTCGATTCTATTCAAGAACCCCACCACTCCAAACTCTCGAAATTTTCAGTTACTTGGTCTCTAACATTGGTTACTTCAAAACACCAATCATAGTTTCCTGTGGATTCGACTTCGGACTTAACCGGATTATTACTACAACTTGACCGCCTGCACTTGGGTGTACACATTTCGGATCAAATCAGAATGGTAGAGGGAAATGGTCTATTCTTGTGCAAGAGTCAAGCTTTTGATAGTTGATACACACTCTCCATCCGATGACTACTTTTGTCGGAATCAACTCATTCTCCTCATNCCGGATTATTACTACAACTTGACCGCCTGCACTTGGGTGTACACATTTTGGATCAAATCAGAATGGTAGAGGGAAATGGTCTATTCTTGTGCAAGAGTCGAGCTTTTGATAGTTGATACACACTCTCCATCCGATGACTACTTTTGTCGGAATCAACTCATTCTCCTCATTTGCAACCACTGTGACGCCCTATTTCTTTGGCACTACTTGAGTGGGGCTAACCTATTTACTGTTGGAAATTGGAAAGATGATGCCCACATCAAGTACCTTGAGTACCTCATCCCTCACCACAACCTTTATAATCAGATTCAACCTTCTTTGTGGTTGTTAGGACGGCTAGNTTGGCACTACTTGAGTGGGGCTAACCTATTTACTGTTGGAAATTGGAAAGATGATGCCCACATCAAGTACCTTGAGTACCTCATCCCTCACCACAACCTTTATAATCAGATTCAACCTTCTTTGTGGTTGTTAGGACAGCTAGGAGTCTTCTTCAAGGTAAATGCAGTGTGTGCAAATGAGGGGGCTTATCCCCTTGATGTCTGCAATTGTCCAACCAATTTCTCCCTTGTGCCTCCTCAACACTTCCAATAGATCTTCTNTCTTCTTCAAGGTAGATGCAGTGTGTGCAAATGAGGGGGCTTATCCCCTTGATGTCTGCAATTGTCCAACCAATTTCTTCCTTGTACCTCCTCAACACTTCCAATAGATCTTTTTCTTCCTTTGCCTCCAAAGTTGAGCTTATCACCACTGGGAAGGTTTCATGTCACTCCAAGAATGCATATTTGAGGTTGGATGGTAATGGCTTCCACTCCAAGAAGGGATTTTTCATAGTCAATAGAAAGATCTTCTTCTCTTGATGTGGAAGCTTTTCAAATGAAGGGTCCATTTTTCAATCCCTTGTAAACTTTCTGGCTACTCTTGATCAACAATCTTCTCCTCCCCGAACTCCAAGGTGCTCAATAGCTCCAAGTGCTTCTCCACCAAAGTTTTAATCCTATTGACTTCATGAACTTCCTCATCATCCTCTAGTTGTTTGCACAAATTGAATACATTGAGGTCTATTGTCATATTCCCAAATGCAAGCTTCATTAGACCGTTACTGCTATTGGTCACAGCATTAGATGTGTAGCAAGAAAAGGTCTACCTAGTATGACAGAAATTTGTGAACTAGTATTAATAACCGGATGGGTATCAAGTACAACAAAATCAACAGGAAAATAGAAATTATCAACTTGGAATAAGACATCCTCAACTACTCCCCTTGGTGTTCTAACACTACGATTTGTCAATTAAAGAGTGATTGGAGTTGGCTTCAACTCTTCAAGTTGGAGTTGTTGGTACACCAGAAAGGGTAGGAGGTTGACACTCGCCCCCAAATCAACAAGTGCTTGTTTTACCCGGTAATTCCCTATTATGATGGCAATGGTAGGGCATCCGAGGTCTTTAAACTTTGGTGGTGTGTTTTTCCTCAAGATAGAGCTCACTTGCTCGATGAGGAATCCATTCTTGTGCACATTCAACTTTCTTTTCACGGTGCACAAATCCTTCAAAATCTTATCACATGAGGGGATTTACTTTATGGCATCGAGGAGTGGGATGTTGATCTTTACCTGCTTGAACATCTCAATAATGTCAGAATAATTAACCACTTCATGGGTGGCTTCAAACGATTTGGAAAAGGGACCGGAATGGGACATGCATGCACATTTTCATCAACAATTTTTTCTTTCTCACTCACCTCACCCCTCCCCCTCAGAATCATCCTTACTCTCTTTCTCTTTTGGTAAAATAGTTTTGTCAATTTTTTTGCCACTTCTAAGGGTGGTGACTGCCTTGAGTTTCTCACAACTCTTTTTGGTGGGTTCGGATGACTCTATCACATGTTGGCCTCTATGGTTCTCTTGGGGTTGAGCGGGGAATTTTCCCTTTTATTATTGTGATGTCCCTATGGCATTGGTCAACTTCATGAATCTGAATGTCATTTAAATCTGCGAAAGTTTGCTTGTTGATGGTGGTTTGGCTTTGGATGAATTGGTGCACTACATCCTCCAAGTTCCTTTTATGAGGTGGTTGGTAGGCAGGTAGGTTGGTCGGTCCTTGTTGACCAAAAATTTGTGGAGGCGGATTTTGTGAATACCCTTGTGGATTGGACCAGGGGTATTCAGAGCTAGACAATTGACCTTGGCTATGGTATTAATTTTGCTTAGGAGGCATGGGGGTGAATATGAACTAGACCCATAAGGAATGGGATTCTCATTCTTCCAACTAAAGTTTGGGTGATTGCTCTAACCCGGATTGTAAGTGTTAGAGTGCGGAGAGAATGATTGCCTACTTTGACTAAAGGCATTGACTTGCTCATGGTAGACTTCCTTAAGTGCCAAAATGTTGGGGCATTCCATGATGGAATGCTCAACACTCTCAAAAATAGAGCAAAACTCCTTGGTCTTAGAAATGTTGGACACCTTATGCCTCATATTAACCTCAAGACTCTCCACTTTCCTAGACAATTTGGTAATTTTGGAAAGCAAGTCTTCCCAGTCCCTTAAATCATACATCCCTCCCCCACTTGGTTTATTACTACCTAGAGAAGACCTTAGTACATCGGTGGGATCCGTAACATCCCAAGATTGTGCATTTTATACTAATGTACTAAAGTAATCTAACGTCTCATCGGGATCCTTGTTTAAGAACTCCCCATTGCAAATCATGTCTACGAATTATCGATGGCCTGGTGCAATCCATTCGTAGAAGAATTCACCAATTACCATGATTCAAAACCATGATGTGGAATGGATTGTAGCAATTCCTTATAGCGATCCCAATATTGATAAAATTGCTCATTGGGCTTTTCTGAAAAGTTTTGGATTTTCTTTTAAGAGTGGTGGTTTTAGGCATCGAAAAGAATTTGTTCAAAAACTCGAAAAGTATTTGTGCCAAAGAGATTGTGGATTGAGGCTTCAAGGAATTTAACTATGTTTTGGCTTTGTCCTNAAGAGTGGTGGTTTTAGGCATCGAAAAGAATTTGTTCAAAAACTCGAAAAGTATTTGTGCCAAAGAGATTGTGGATTGAGGCTTCAAGGAATTTAACTATGTTTTGGCTTTGTCCTTAAGGGAAAAAATTTTAGGTGAGCTATGTCTTCCATGGCATGATTAGTGAGGAAGGTTGCAACTATTTCCTCAAATTCCTTAATGTGCAAATAAGGATTCTCTCTTTCAATTCCATGGAATTGAGGAAGTAGTTGTAACATTCCCAGCTTAACTAGGAAGGCATGAGCTTGGACCGATAAAAGAATGCATGAGGGAGTGGTGCTACGAGTGGATTCAAGATAATCCCGCATTGACCTCGTTGAAGGATCAATGGGGATATTGTTCCCTTCATTCCTAGGAGGGAAATGCATTCTAAGGTTTGGCAATCCTCCTTCCCTTGGAACATCCTTTGCAAGCAAATTGGTCAAGGACCTTGCCAATGCACTAAAATCTTTTATAAATCTATGACAAAACCCGACATGGCTAAGAAACGACCTGATATCCTTGATGACTTTTAGNGCAAATTGGTCAAGGACCTTGCCAATGCACTAAAATCTTTTATAAATCTATGACAAAACCCGACATGGCTAAGAAACGACCTGATATCCTTGATGACTTTTAGAGTGGGGAGGTTGGAAATTGCTTCCACCTTGGATTTGTCTACTTTAATCCCCTTCTCTGATACAATGTGCCTGAGCACTATCCCTTGTGTCATCATGAAGTGGCACTNACTTTTAGAGTGGGGAGGTTGGAAATTGCTTCCACCTTGGATTTGTCTACTTTAATCCCCTTCTCCGATACAATGTGCCTGAGCACTATCCCTTGTGTCATCATGAAGTGGCACTTCTCCTAGTTCAATACCAAGTTTTTCTCCTCACATCTTTCAAGTACTCTCTCCAAGTTTTCCAAACAACCATTGAATGAATCCCCAAACACCGAGAAATCCTCCATGAACACCTCCAAAAATTTCTCCACCATATCGATAAAAATCTCCATCATGCATCTCTGAAAAGTTTTCGGGGCATTACACAACCGAAATGGCATTCAACGATAACCAAAAGTGCCAAAAGGGCACATGAAAGTTGTCTTCTCTTGGTCCTCCAAGGAAATCTCAATTTGGTTATAGCCGGAGTAGCCATCCAAGAAACAATAAAAAGAGATGTCTGGCTACTCTCTCCAAAACTTGGATAAGGAAAGGCAAAGGGAAATGATCTTTTCTTGTGCATTAGTTAAGTTTTTGATAGCCAATACAAACTCTCCAATTGGTGACTACCCTTGTTGGAATCAACTCATTCTCCTCATTTGCAATCACAGTGACCCCCAACTTCTTTAGCACTACTTGAGTGGGACTAACCCATTTACTATCGGCAATTGGAAAAATAATGTCCACATCAAGTAGTTTAAGCACCTCATCCCTCACCACATCCTTCATGATAAGATTTAGCCTTCTTTGTGGTTGTCATAATGGTTTGGATTCTCCCACCATGCAGATTCGGTGTGTGCAAATGAGGGAACTAATCCCCTTGATATTGGTGATTGTCCAACCGATAGCTCCCTTATACCTTCTCAACACTTCCAACAATTTTTCTTTTTGCCTCGGCTCCAACGATGAACTTATCAACACTAGAAATGTCTTGTACTCCCCGAGAAATGCATACTTCAGTGTGGAAGGTGGTGGCTTCAATTCCAAGATTGGTGTTTGTACAGTTGATGGAAAAAAGGGTTGTGCTTTGGGTTGGTTGAAGATAATCCTTCGTTAACCTCGTCGGAGGATCAATCGGGATATTTTTTCCCTTATTCCTAGGAAAGTAAAATGCTTTCGAGGGTTTGGCATTCCAGGATTTTGCATTCTCCCACCCCTCGGAACATTAGCACCATCATCCCCGAAGTTGTCACCGATATCCTCGGGTGAGTCTTGATCAAGATTTTATTTGGGCCAATGGGGAGTCTCACAAGTCCATTTTGGTCATCCTATCCCCACATACAAAAATACTATCTACAATTAAAATGAAAAGTGAACACAAGTATGTACAAAGGAGCAACAAACTTCAGACCATCATGAGAATCACGGTACTTACCTCCATTGTCCAAAATCACCTTCCCCAACAACAACGCCAAAAATGCTTGACTTGCGATTCACCCGAATCTCCAAACATGATCCCAGTTGTATATATGGCTTATATGAGTAGGTGAGTGACACTCTCCCTCTAGTTCGATGCTAAAAATGGGGCAACTCATGTGTGTGAATAAAAATACATGTGTGTGTGTGTGTGCAAAAGTACTCCCCAAGCGTAGAGAAACTTGCAATGTCATATTTTACTTGGAATTGAGTATNTGTGTGTGTGTGTGCAAAAGTACTCCCCAAGCGTAGAGAAACTTGCAATGTCATATTTTACTTGGAATTGAGTATTCCAAGGTCTTCTCCTCAGGGAATGAAGGTCAAATTGTGGTGAAGATGACTTTGTAAAGAAATAAAAAGTGTAAAATCTTCTGAGTTTTGTGTTTTGGTGAGTACAGTTTTTGATAAAATGCAAGAGAACAAGGTTGGCTAATCCGAAGAGTTCATTCGAATTGGAGTGCCAAATCAACTCAATTCATTCTACCAATGGTGTCTCGATGCTTGATTGATTTGTAGGAAGTGAGGGACTAATGTGGAGATATAGGCTTAAGCATACCCTGCGACAAGTCTACGGTGTATCAAGAGCTCACAAACACGTCTGTACTCAACCTAGTCAAACCAAAATCTTTACACTACATGGGAGAATAGAGGAGAATTGATTTAGCATACCCAAGGGGAANGTCTGTACTCAACCTAGTCAAACCAAAATCTTTACACTACATGGGAGAATAGAGGAGAATTGATTTAGCATACCCAAGGGGAAATTCCCCTTAGATTAGCCAACTAAAAGCTTAGCTACTCATAATAGATGCAAGAATATACATAATGTAAAAAGACATGGTGAAGAAATCAAGATTAAAACTTGTATTAATGCAAAGAGAAGTTAAACTAAAAAGACAAATTCATTTCACACCCAAATGTAAAGCTTGGAAAGAAAACCCAAATGTAGACATGGAAAATACCAGAACATGTAGCTAAACTTGAATACACTTGGAATAAAGGAGATTAAAGTGCAAGAAGTAAAGATTACAAGTGATTTGAAGCTTACTACAACTGAAATGGAAGTGGAAATGCAAAAACCTAACTTTCTCTCTCTAAAATTTCATCTTCTTCCTTGGGAACTTCTCTCTCTAAAAGCGTGTGTAGCTGAATAATAATCTAAGAATACTTCCTTTTCATCCATCACCCCCCCAAGGTCTGTGTGAGATGACTTCCAAGCATGGGGAAGGGGTTGGACACTTACACAAGCAAGCATAGGCCATGCCTACAACCCCACCATGCCCCCTCTTTCTCTCCCTTCTTTTTCCATGCTCTTTCTTCCAAAGTCAGATTTTAGGTGTGGGGAAGCATGGTTGTATGTAGAGTGTGCCAAGGTATGTGTGGAGAAGCAGAGGTGGGCCCACGAAGCAGTTGGAGAAGAAATTATAGCATTTTGGCGTTTCTAGGCAAAACCTACCGGTAGAACGATGACAAAACCTACCGGTAGGTTTTAGCATGGAAAGCAACAAAACAATTCCATTGTGCAAAACCTACCACTAGATTTTGGCAAAACCTACCGGTAGGTTTTGATGAACATCTACTAGTAAGTTTTCACCTGTTTTGGCTTTTTCTTGATTTCTTGCAATCCCAAGCCACCCGTTAAGCCTCCTCTCCTTCTTTGTTGTCTTTAAGCACTTGATAGAAGGCTTAANTGTCTAGTAGGCAAAACCTACCGGTAGGTTTTGATGAACATCTACTAGTAAGTTTTCACCTGTTTTGGCTTTTTCTTGATTTCTTGCAATCCCAAGCCACCCGTTAAGCCTCCTCTCCTTCTTTGTTGTCTTTAAGCACTTGATAGAAGGCTTAATACATGCCATTACCTACTCATTACCTACAATCACACAAAACCCCATTATTTAGTAGATTAAATGCAATTTCCCCCATTTTCTCCACAAAAGCAAGTACAAAATGGGTGCAAAGAGACAGGCGATGTGTAATATTCTATACTCATCACTTAGTGGCAAGTGATGATATTCTAATATGTTNACCCCATTTTCTCCACAAAAGCAAGTACAAAATGGGTGCAAAGAGACAGGTGATGTGTAATATTCTATACTCATCACTTAGTGGCAAGTGATGATATTCTAATATGTTGTTACGAGTAAGGGTGACAATATAACAGGTGGATTCATCACCTTTATGTTTAAGTTAGTATAATGTTAGTTAAACGTTGTTACTTATGATGTGTACATTCACTGAGTGAATAAGGTCACCCTCCCCCTTCCCCTTAGTTTGTGTTTTAGGTAGCAAAGAAGGAAGGGATGTCCACTAAACAATCTACACGGTTAAGAGAGAAATGGTGATGCCCTTAAATTCAGAGGTCTTTTCTCAACCTGTTGATCACCCATTAACCCGCAAAAATANGAGGTCACCCTCCCCCTTCCCCTTAGTTTGTGTTTAGGTAGCAAAGAAGGAAGGGATGTCCACTAAACAGTCTACACGGTTAAGAGAGAAATGGTGATGCCCTTAAATTCAGAGGTCTTTTCTCAACCTGTTGATCACCCATTAACCCGTAAAAATATCCATGTATGTTGTATGACTTGACACCACGTCATCACATCCCCTTCACTGAGATCATAACCAATACAAAGTTTGGACAAAGTCTCCCTTGTACCGAAACACTACCAAATGTATAACCTGTATGCATATCAATCATTTGACCGTTCCAAGGTCTCNTAAAAATATCCATGTATGTTGTATGACTCGACACCACGTCATCACATCCCCTTCACTGAGATCATAACCAATACAAAGTTTGGACAAAGTCTCTCTTGTACCGAAACACTACCAAATGTATAACCTGTATGCATATCAATCATTTGACCGTTCCAAGGTCTCACATCCATCAATTTGCCACAAATATTTCTCCAATTACATCTTTTAAACTAAAGGCTCAAGACTTGAAGGTTTGGCAATATTATTTCAAATTTCTAAAAATTTTGGAGAAGCTACCGACACCTCATGGCTTGGTACTAATACCTGGGCATTTTACTTGCCTAGTACCGGGACTAGTGAGCGTGGTACCTAAAAANTTTTAAACTAAAGGCTCAAGACTTGAAGGTTTGGCAATATTATTTCAAATTTCTAAAAATTTTGGAGGAGCTACCGACACCTCATTGCTTGGTACTAATACCTGGGCATTTTACTTGCCTAGTACCGGGACTAGTGAGCGTGGTACCTAAAAACTCTGGAATCGTGGTACCGGTACCTAAGCAACTTGGTACCGGTACTAGGGCCCAATTTTCTCCCAAATCTTTACCTTTTCGATTTCAACTCATCCAACCTCATACCACATTCACCTAGACTCATAAAACATCAAATTATACTCAAAATATAGTCCATAAAGGTTCATTATTTAAGCAATATTACATGTCCAAAATCAATTACACAAATCGATTTACAAAAATGCAACTTAAAGCCATATTCCAGCTTCTTCTCNGTTTTCTCCCAAATCTTTCCCTTTTCGATTTCAACTCATCCAACCTCATACCACATTCACCCAGACTCATAAAACATCAAATTATACTCAAAATATAGTCCATAAAGGTTCATTATTTAAGCAATATTACATGTCCAAAATCAATTACANATTTTCTCCCAAATCTTTACCTTTTCGATTTCAACTCATCCAACCTCATACCACATTCACCTAGACTCATAAAACATCAAATTATACTCAAAATATAGTCCATAAAGGTTCATTATTTAAGCAATATTACATGTCCAAAATCAATTAAACAAATCGATTTACAAAAATGCAACTTAAAGCCATATTCCAGCTTCTTCTCAACAAGGTCCCATATGAGAGTCGTCCACCGGCACTTGTCCCGCACCCGAAATAGGGTATCTCCATAAAGGGTAAGCCACGCTCAATAGGGTATCTCCTAAAGAGGCTACTCCCTAACCTAAATGCATATGGAATTCTCACATGCAATTCAACAATCAAACAAGCATTCATCCAAGAACATACAACATCAAGAAATGAATGTTACAATGTTATGTCAAGTTATAAGGTGAGACTCAAACATGTAACGCAAACCGAGCCCTCCACCAACTCCCACAACACCTGCAATGTCATACGTATGTATCNGAATTCTCACATGCAATTCAACAATCAAACAAGCATTCATCCAAGAACATACAACTTCAAGAAATGAATGTTACAATGTTATGTCAAGTTATAAGGTGAGACTCAAACATGTAACGCAAACCGAGCCCTCCACCAACTCCCACAACACCTGCAATGTCATACGTATGTATCCGGGCATTCCAAGCCCCCGTCAATGACCATTTACAAATTTTGGGTCTTTTTTGGGGTGGGTATTTATGAACTTTCACCAATGGACTCCCAATCGACACGGCATCGATGGACTTCCACCAACGGCTCTAGGTATGCCGACACACTTTATGGGATCAATACCAATGGAGTGCGTATCTAAATCACTGGGCCTTGCACCTGATGGATAATCTAGCCCTTCTTGCTAACCCTGACCCTATTTTAAATGCAACCCATGTGACTCAATTGAACCTTGGTTCAACTTTCCCGACCCCACGTATCATCCACCAAGAATGGTGTTTGATCAAAACCATACACACACCCACACCCATGTCACATGCCCACGAATGTGCACTTTCAATACATTTGCAATGTAATGTACAATTGCAATTCCAATGTCATGTTTGTCATATCATGAGTATAGCATGACATACACAATTTTCACAATGTNCATCCACCAAGAATGGTGTTTGATCAAAACCATACACATACCCACACCCATGTCACATGCCCACGAATTTGCACTTTCAATGCATTTGCAATGTAATGTACAATTGCAATTCCAATGTCATGTTTGTCATATCATGAGTATAGCATGACATACACAATTTTCACAATGTCTATTATATCACGAGCATATAATCACATTCCACAATTTCCACCTAGCATATTATATCATATCCATTCAATTAACATGCTTAATCATTCCTCGATATTTTATCAAACACCTTTAAAACACATAATCATGCCCAACACATCACATTATCCATGAAATTCCCAAAGTAAGCAATTTCAACAAACTCAATTTATACAAAAATTGGTATAACATGTTCTATACTCATTTACCATACTCTAGTCACACTAAGAATATGTCTAGACAAGAGATATCATCTCTAATCATGCTACCCATTTCATACGCAACCCATAGGTTGAAAATAAACCTAGTTAGAAGAAGAACCCTACCTCTNTCATACTCTAGTCGCACTAAGAATATGTCTAGACAAGAGATATCATCTCTAATCATGTTACCCACTTCATACGCAACCCATAGGTTGAAAATAAACCTAGTTAGAAGAAGAACCCTACCTCTTGAAGCATAATACAGGTGGTAGAAACTCTAAGAAGCCCAAATCAAACTTCAAACCTTGATTTCCAAATATTTTGATCTTGAGACTTCGACAAATTCCACAATTTTTGATACGTAGACATAGCTCTCATCATGTAGATCAACTTTTGTTCTTGGCCCGAAGTGATTCGACAAATAGTTGGCCCTAGATCGCAAGAAGAGGATGGAAGAACCCTTGAATTTCTCTCTCTTCTTTCTTTATCTCTCTATCTAAAAATCTAGCGTAAATGGGGAGAAAATCTGATTTTCTCCCCTATTTATACCCCTTAATTCTTGGCCCACAAAGGGCCACACGTCCAATCTTTTTTTGATCCAATTTTATCATNGGTAAATGGGGAGAAAATCTGATTTTCTCCCCTATTTATACCCCTTAATTCTTGGCCCACAAAGGGACACACGTCCAATCTTTTGTTGATCCAATTTTATCATAAATCAATTAAATCTCGTCTCGTGTTATATTTAACATATTTTATTTGATCTAGCTTTAAATTATTTTTCATTTTTCATAACCAAATCCTGATTTTGGTCACGCAACACCCAATGACATTGTAAAACATGTAAAATTTGACTATCTCGGAATTCAATGAAAACTAATTGTGTAACTAGATTTCGTAAGGTGAATCTAAAAATGAGGTCCGTTTCGTCATCTGAGTTCTAGAAAATTTTGGATTTACAACTGGTATTGTAGTAGTTAATTACCCTTTTACCTTTTCTCATAAAAATTCAAATTTTCCCGTGTTTTACATTCTTTCCTTGTTAAAGAAATTTTGACCCCAAAATTCACACACACATGCACACATAACCACATGCATATGCAACAAGTCATATAATACGAAGGTACCTCCATCCCTGAACAAGAACAGATAGGTGGTGGGATTGTTTCTTCATGCTCCCATGTTGCACCTTCCACACCACGGTGCTACCACAGCACCTTCACCAGCTTTACAGTCTTGTCTAGTAAAATTTGCTATCGATTATCCATCATCACACAGTCCCTCCTCGAAGGTCTCATCTGCATCAACAACTAGTTCCCTCCAAGCCACTGCATGCATAGGATCTAGAGTATATTTTCGGAGCATGGAAACATGGAATACCACGTGAACACCCGATAAATTTGGCTGTAACGCCAACTAGTAAGCGATTGCACCAACCCTTTCAAGTACCTCGAACGGCCTAATATACCTCGAAGATAACTTCCCTTGCTTCTCAAACTTGACCACTCCCCTCTTAGGCATCACCTTCAAGAAGACGTATTCTTTGACCTCAAACTCTAGAGGTCGACATTGTCTGTAGCCATAGCTCTTCTACCGGCTCTAAGCGGTGAAGAGATACTTCGGTATCAAGTCCACCTTCTCCAAGGTGTCTTTAACCAAGTCTAGATCCAAAGAGGGTCTCTCTCTCTAACTTTCGTCCAATAAATCAGAGAACGGTACGACCTCCCATAAAATGCCTCATAGGGTGCCATCTGTATGTTCACCTGATAATTATTTTTTTAGGCAAACTCTACCAAGGGTAAATGCTCCTCCTAGCTACCCTTGAGATCAAGGACGCATGCTCGTAGCATGTTCTCTAAAATCTGGACAGTTCTCTCTGACTAACCATCTGTCTGAGGATGAAAAGTTGTGCTCATCATCAGCTGAGTCCCCATAGCCCACTGAAAACTCTCCCAAAAATGAGCCGTGAACCTAGGGTCTTGATCCAATACTATAGATATAGGTACCCCATGCAACTAGACTATCTCCCGAATATACAACTTATAGAATTCCTCTAGTGTGAAGGTCATCTGTACTGCCAAAAAGTGTGCCGACTTCGCAAGCCGATCCATAATCATCTATACCGCATTGTGCCTATACGAAGTCCGCGACAAGTGGGTCACAAAATCCATCGTGATGTGCTCTCACTTCCACTCAACCATCTCCAAAGGTTGAAGCAACCCTATTGGTCTCTGGTACTCAGCCTTGACCTGCTGACACATGAGACATTAACTAACAAAGTCTCCAACGTGCCTCTTCATTCTACTCTAATAATAATGGTGACGAAGATCGTGGTACATCTTCATGCCACCCGGGTGTACGACAAAACGGGAGCAATAAAACTCCCTAGGATCTCTTCTCTCAAATCCATTGACTGGGGAACCACAACCCTTCCCCTAAACTGAAGGCTACCATCTGTGTTAATGGCCTAGCCCTCATCACTCGTACATAATTGTACCCGATCCCTGATGGAAAATATCTCCATATCCCATTCTTGAGACTCGATCACTCTGCTCAGTAGGGAAGGCCTAGCCACTAGATTTTCTAAAGTGCCCTGAGTTTGACCCCTATAGTGTAGCCCAAACTGTCCCCACAATCTCGAGCATCAGCCACTCACGGGAAGCTATACTAGCCAAGACTTCCCGTGACTTTCAACCGAGTACATCAGCTACCATGTTTGCCTTACCAGGATGGTAGTGTAAAATGAAGTCATAATCCTCCAAATACTCCATCCACATGTGTTGCCTCATATTAAGATTCCAATGGGTGAAGATGTACTATAGACTCTTATGGTCTAAAAATACCTCAAACTGTTCTCCATACAAATAGTGGAGTCATGCCTTCAAGGCAAAGACAACTGCCGCCAACTCCATATTATGAGTAGGGTAATTCTACTCATGGTTCTTTAACTATCATGAACCATAAGCCTATTGGGCCTTTGTGGAGTCTAGTTTGTGTGTTGATCTGAATGATGACTCAACCCAAAATAATGTTACATGGTTTTTAAATGGGAAATTTTTTTAGGCTTGGGCTATGGAGGGCGTTCTGGAAGATGCAGATGGAGGATTTTTTATATCAGAAGGATCTGTATCAACCTTTCACTGGGGTAAAGCCAGCGGATAAGGAGCAAGCAAAGTGGGATGTTCTGGATCGCAAAGCCCTAGGGACTGTGCGACTGTGCCTCGCGCCGTTAGTTGAATCAAACATTGCAAAAGAAAAGACTACATCAAATTTGTTCATAGCCCTAGAAAAGATGTATGAAAAGCCTTTAGTGGTGAATAAGGTATATCTTATGAAAAAGTTGGTTAATCTAAAGATGTTTGAAAACACTGTTGTTGCTGAACATATCAACGAATTTAATACAGTCACGAATTAGTTAGAATTTGTGAGTAATATTGTTTATGATGAAATTAGAGCTCTTGTCCTTTTATCAAGTTTGTCAAAAAGTTGGAATGGACTTGTCGTGGCAGTAAGCAATTCTTTCGGGTCTGCAAAGATAAAATTGGAGGATATTGTGGCATTGATACTAGGAGAAGAGGCTTAGAGAAGAGCATCGAGTGAGGATGTTATTTCAGGTTCAGCACTCAATACGGAGGAGAGAGGTAGGGCTATGAATCAGGGAGGCAACAAAAAGGGCAAGGGAAAGTCGTATTCGAGGAACAGAGACCGAAGTAAATCTCGTGGTGAAGATGAAGACTACTGGAACTATGGTCAGAAGGGGCACTAGAAACGGGACTGCAAGGCACTGAGAAAGGAGCAGAATGGGAATAATCAAAGAGGTAAAAATACTGCTAATATTGCTGATGAGTTTGATAATGATGCTTTGATTTGTTTGCTGGATTCTCGCAATGAATCTTGGATTGCAAATTCTAGAGCTTCATTCCATGCTACTCCACGCATGGAATCAATCAAACACCAAGACACCATTGGTTGAATGAAATGAGTCGACTTGGCATTCCCATTGGAATGACCTCTATGGATTAACCAACCTTGCTTCCTGCATATTTCTTAACTCACAACTCACCAAACTTCAAATCACAAGATTTTCTAATTTTCACTTTCTCACAAATTACCCTTCAAAAACACTCAACCTCGTCTTCCCTGAGGAGACGATATTGGAATACTCATTCCAAGTAAAACATGACATTGCAAGTCTCTCTATTCTTGGAGATCACTATTGCACACACACATGTTTTTGTTCATCCACACATAATTTTTCCACTTCTCGCATCAAAGTCAAGGAAGAGTGACACTCACCATACTCTACAAGCCATATACGCAAAAAAATTGGATCCTTGTGGGAGGTCGGGGAAAGACATCAAGCATTTTTGGCACCTTTGTCGGGGAAGGCTAAGCGTCAAATTTGAAGGTGATTTGGGGACAACGGAGGTAAATCATGTGATTTTCATCATGGGCTGGGGTTTGTTGCTCCTTTGTACATATTTGTGTATACATTTTCAATTGTAATTAGTGTTTTTGCATGTGGGGATGTGATAATCAAAATAGACTAGTAAGACGTGCCCTAGGACCAAATATAAATATAGACCAAGACCCACTCGAGGATGCTGAAGACAATTTTGGGGATGATGGTGCTAACAATCCTAAGGGTGGGGGAGTGCAAAACCCCTGCTTGATTGTTTTCCCTGACATCCAACTCAAACTTGAATTATGATTATATGACTTATAAAGAGTGGTGAGTGTCACTCTCCCTTGAGTTCAACGCAAGAAGTGGAGAAAATTATATGCCTGAACAAATTGTGCGTGTGTGCAAAATTGTTCCCCAAGCGTAGAGAAAGTCTTGAAATGTCATGTTTTACTTGGAATAGGTATTCCAAGGTTGTCTCCTCAAGGAAGGAAAGGTCGGAGTTTTGAAGGATGATTTGTACAAACTAAAAATTGGAAAATCTTTGTTATTTGAAGTTTGGTGGTTTGTGATTTGTAAATCATGCAAGAAAGCAAGGTTGGCTAATCCATAAAGTTCATTCCAATGGGAATTCCAAATCAACTCATTTCATTCAACCAATGGTGTCTTTGTGTTTGATTGATTCGTAGGAAGTGAGGGACTAATGTGGTTGTGCTGGACAAAGGCATACCTCATGACAAGTCTGGTATATCAAGAGCCCACAACCACATCCGCACTCAACCTAGTCAAACCAAACACTTTACATTGCGAGGAAGAATGGGAGAGAGTCGATTTCACACACCCAAGAGAAAATTCCTCTTGGATTAGCTAACTAAAAGTTTAGCTACTCATAATAAAGGCAAGAACAAACATGAAGTGAAAAAACATGGTAGTGAAATCAAACATAGACTTGTATTAATGAAGAAGAAAGTTTAAACTACAAAAGAAATAACATTCATACTTAAAATGCAAAGCTTGAAGAGAAATACCCAAATGTCAGAATAAACTACAAGAACACTTAGCTAAACTTGATTACAACTTGAATAAAAGAGATTAGAGTGTAAAAGGGAAAGATTACAAGTTAAATGGACCTTACTACAATGAAAATGGTGAAGGAAAATGTAAAAATTTAGCTTCTCTCTCTAAAACTTCATCTTCTCCCTTGGAGCCTCTCTCTCTAAAAGTATATGAAATCTAAATAATGGTGTAAACCACCCTATTTTCATCCATCCTCTTAACTCGTAGCATCAGTGGCTGACTTAAAATGATTTGAGAGAGGTTGTCCACTTAAACAAGCAATTTCAGTCAAAGCATGGTCCTCTCATGCTTTTCCAACCACTCTTCTTCTCTCTCTGGCCTTCCAACTCTCATGCTTCAAATCTGAATGTAGGGGCTAGGAGATCATCATATGGTGTCACACATAACAGGGCATGGTTTATAGGACAAAAGGTGGGCCCCCAAAGTAGGTGGAGTCGAGTGAAGTGTTTGGCAATTCTGAGTATGTTCTACCGGTAGGTCATGGGTAACCTACCGGTAAGTTTTTTCCAGTAAACTTTCGTACCAGTAGGTGCTTGCAGGGGTAGAGGTAGAAGTTTTCCAATGAGCTTTTCTACCAGTAGGTTGTGAATATTCTACCAGTAAGTGATGCATGGTTCTACCAGTAGATTGTGCATGTCTTCTAGCGGTAGGTTTTGACTTGTCTTGGAATTTCTTTGGTTCCTTAAGCACCCGAGCCATCCATCGATTGGTCCTTTCTTTCCCATTGACTTTGAGCACTTGATGGGGTGCTCTAAATAGGACCTTACCCGCTCTTTACCTACAATCAAACAAATCTTCCTTAATTTTCCATTTGAAGTCGTTTCCCCCACATTTCACCACAAAACAATTTAAATTGGATGCAATAGAAATGCATAATATGCAATATTCTATACCAATCAACCTTTGAGTGTCAAACCCCCGAATTCAATTTTCCCTCTGAGAAATGAGGAAAATAATCTCCCTATTGATCCTCTGGCGAGATCAATATGAGATTATCTTCAACCTGCCCGAAGCACCACCCCCTCATGCATATTTATACCTGTGCAAGCACATGGCTTCCTAGTTAAACCAGGAATGCTCCAATTACTTCCTTAATTCCATGGAGTGGAACGAGAATATCCTTACCTACACATTAAGTAATTTGGGAAAATAGTTGGAACATTCATTACAAATCATGCCATGGAAGACATGACACACATTAAATTATTTCCCTTCTCCCTCAAGGACAAAGCAAAAAGTTGGTTGAACTTGTTGAAACCCCGTTCGATATGTTCTTGGGCACAAATGTTATCCGAATTTCTAAACAAAATTTTTTTTATGCCTAAGACAACTACGCTAAAAAAACAAATTCAAAAATTTTTGAAAAAACCAAATGAGAAGTTCTATCAATATTGGGATAGATACAAGGACTTGTTGTACTCCATTCGACATCATGGATTCGAACCATGGCAATTGGTTAGTTACTTCTATGAAGGAATTACACTAAGCCACTGACAATTTATTGACATAATGTGCAACAAAGAGTTTTTAAGTAAGGATCTCGATGACGCCCTCAAGTACTTTTAACACATTGGCAAAAAATACCCAATCTTGGGATATCATGGATCCCACCAATGTGTCAAGGTCCTCTCCACAAAGTCAACCAATTGGAGGAGGGATGTATAACTTGTATGACCAGGAAGACTTGCTTGCTAGGATAACCAACAATTATCCTGGATGGTGGAGAGCTTAGAGGTGTATAGGAGGCATGAGGTGTCAAATGTCACAAAAACCGATGAATCATGCTCAATATGTAAGAGTGTTGAGCACTCTATTGTGGAATGCCCAAATAATTCGGCACTCTAAGAAGTATACCATGAGCAAGTCAAAGCATTTAACCAAAGTAGGCAGTTTCCCACTCAACCCCATGAAAATTCAAGGGGTCAACATGTAATTGAATTGTCTAATACTATCAAAGAGAGTTGGGAGCAACTCAAGGCTATCACTACCCTTAGGAGCAAAAAGAAAATAGATAAAACCATTTTTCCTAAAGTCTCACACAAGGCCACTTTGAAAAATGAAAAGGAGACTAAGGGTAGCTCCGAAGAGGATGACACACTTGAGAAGCCAAAGACTGTTGGTTTGAATCTGCATGATTGTCCTATCCCGACCCCTTTTACCCAAAGTTTGAAGTCACTGGCTCGAATTGCTAACTATTCTGATACCTAAGCAGGTAAAGATCAACATTCCTCTCCTTGATGCTATCAAGCAAATCCCCTCTTGTGCAAAAATATTGAAAGATTTGTGTACCGTGAAGAGGAAGTTGAATGTGCACAAGGCATTCCTCACCGAGCAAGTGAACTCCATCTTGAAGACAATCACCCCACCCAAGTTCAAGGATCCTGGCTGCCCTACCATTGCCATAACTATTGGGAATTGCTATGTGGAGCAAGCATTGCTAGACTTGGGAGCAAGTATCAACCTCCTACCCTTCTCGGTGTATCAACAAATACAGCTTGAGGAATTGAAACCAACCCTTATCACTCTTCAACTAGCGGATCGAAGCATGAGAACAACAAGGGGAGTAGTTGAGGATGTTTTGGTCCAAGTGGACAAATTTTATTTTTCTATTGATTTTATTGTGCTCAATACTCACCCCGTTGATAATCCTAAAACACAGATTCTTGTCATATTAGGTAGGCATTTCCTTCCTACTTCTAATTCCATGATAAATTATAGGAATGGTCTAATGAAGCTTGCATTTGGAAACATGATAATGGATCTTAATGTGTTCAACCTTTGCAAGCAATCGAGGGATGAGGAGGAGGTTCATGAAGTCAATAGGATTGACACTTCAGTGGAGCATCACATGAATGTTTTATGCAATACCAAGTTGGAGGATGAGGAGTTTATTAATGATGTGGAGCCGAAGAGTGTGCAGGGGGTGGGGACTTGGACCCCAACATTTGAAAAATTACCCCCACAAGAAAATAAGAGTTTTCCATCAACAGTGCAACAACCCACTTTAGAGTTGAAGTTGTTGCCTTCCACATTAAAATATGCATGTTTGGTGGGGCACCAAACATTTTCAGTGGTGATAAGCTCTTCATTGGAGCCAAATCAAGAGGAGACATTGTTGTGAGTCTTGAGAAAGCATAAAGGAGCCATCGGTTGGACCATAGCCGACATCAAGGGAATTAACCCTCTCATTTACACTCATAGAATCTACCTTGAAGAAGACACCAAGCCATCTCGACAACCACAAAGAAGGCTCAATCCCATCATAAAAGATGTGGTTAGAGATGAGGTGCTCAAGCTACTTGACGAGGGTATTATCTTTGCATTTGCTAATAGTAAATAGGTTAGTCCCGTGCAAGTGGTACCAAAGAAGTCGGGAGTAACTCTAGTGAAAAAGTGAAGAGAATGAGTTGATTTCGACAAGGGTAGTCACCGGTTGGAGAGTTTACATCGACCATCGGAAGCTTAACTCATGCACTCAAAAGGATCACTTTTCCCTACAATTCCTAGATCAAGTGTTGGAGAGTGAAGTTGGGCATCATTTCTATTTCTTCTTAGATGGCTACTTAGGCTACAATCAGATAGAGATCGCCCTGGAAGATCAAGAAAAGACCACATTCACATGCCTCTTTGGAACATATGCCTATAGCCGAATGTCGTTTGGTTTGTGCAACGCCCCTAGAACTGTTCAAAGATGTACAATCGGGATATTCAGCAATATGGTGGAAAAGATTGTGGAAATTCTCATAGACGACTTTTCAGTGTTTGGGGACTCGTTTGAAGGATGTTTGGAGAATCTAGAGAAAGTTTTGGAGAGATGCAAAGAGAAGAATTTGGTGCTTAACTGGGAGAAGTTCCACTTCATGGTAACATAAGTGATTGTGCTTGGACACATTGTGTCCGCAAAAGGAATCGAATTGGACAAGTCCAAAGTGGAAATGATTTCCAACCTACCTACTCCAAGGATAGTCAAGGACATCAAGTCATTTCTTGGCTATGCAAATTTTTATCTCCGTTTCATTAAGGATTTGAGNATTTCTTGGCTATGCAAATTTTTATCTCCGTTTCATTAAGGATTTGAGTGCATTGGCAAGACCTTTGACAAATTTGTTAGCAAAGAATGTCCCATTCATGTGGTCAGATGATTGTGAGACATCTTTCAAAAAACTTAAAAGTATGCTTACCTCACCTCCAATAATGTTACCACTCAAGTGAGAACTCCCATTGGAGCTCATGTGCGATGCCAGTGATTATGCGGTCGAAGCAGTGCTAGGTCAAAGGGAAGATAAAATGCCATATGTAATATACTATGCTAGTAAANCAGTGCTAGGTCAAAGGGAAGATAAAATGCCATATGTAATATACTATGCTAGTAAAACTCTAAATGAAGGACAAATGAATTACACCACTATCGAAAAAGAGTTGCTAGTTGTAGTGTTTGTATTGGATAAATTTAGCTCATACATCATTGGTTCACCTATTGTAGTCTACACTGATCACTTTGCTTTGAAGTATTTGTTGTCTAAGTAGGAAGCTAAACCGAGACTCATTAGGTGGATCCTCCTCTTACAAGAATTCAACCTAATCATCAAGGACAAAAAAGAAGTTGAGAATGTGGTGGGGGACCATTCATTATGGCTTGTTGTCCAATATGCCGAAGAGAATATCCCCAGCCCTGATTCTTTCTCTAATGAGCATCTATTTTTTATCCATTCAGTTTGTCCATGGTATGCTAATATTTGCAATTTTCTTGTCACAGGACAAATACTCCCACATTGGAGCCCGGAAGATAATAGAAGATTCATGGAGGATGTGAAGTGCTTCTACTTCGACAACCCGTACCTATTCAAATATTACTCTGATAAAGTCATGAGGAGGTGTGTACCAAAAAATGAACAACAAGCGTGAGGTGGGCACTTCTCTTCCAAGAAGACTTCAGCTAAGATTTTACAGAGTGGTTTTTATTGGCCTACATTGATTAAAGATGTGTCTCATTTTGGAAGCAAGGTGATAAGTGTCAAAGGTTGGGATGTGTGATCGACAAAAACATTATGCCCCTTTCCCCCATGCTTGTCATTGAAATTTTTGATTGTTAGGGCATCAATTTTATGAGTCCATTCCCTATGTCTTTTGGCAACCTTTATATCATGTTAGCAGTGGACTACATGTCCAAGTGGGTAAAGGCAATCCCGAACATGACCAATGACCAACAAGTCGTGGTCAAGTTTTTAAAAGAAAACATATTTTCTAGGTTTAGGATACCTTGTGCAATGAAAAGTGATGATGGTTCACATTTGTGCAATAGACCATTTGCTTCTTTGATGCATAAATATGACGTAATACACAAGGTATCCACAGCTTATCACCCACAGACTAATGGCCAAACCGAGTTGGCCAACAGGTAGATAAAAAGCATACTTGAGAAAACGGTTAACCCGAATCGAAAGGATTGGTCACTCTAGTTGAACGATGCCTTGTGGGCTTACCGCACTACTTACAATACCATTCTTGGTATGTCTCCCTATCAGCTAGTCCATGTCAAGGCTTGTCACTTGCAAGTGGAAATGGAGCACAAGGCATATTAGGCCATAAAAACCTTAAATTTCAACTTAAGACCAATTGGAGAACATAGGAAGTTGGAGTTAAATGAATTGGAGGAAATTCATAGAGATGCATATCATACCTCTAGAATTCACAAAGAAAGGGCCCAAATTNTAGGAAGTTGGAGTTAAATGAATTGGAGGAAATTCATAGAGATGCATATCAGACCTCTAGAATTCACAAAGAAAGGGCCCAAATTTTCCATGAAAAATCCATTTTGAGAAAGACATTTGAGCCCAACTAAAAAGTGCTCTTGTATAATTCTTGCCTCTTCATTTTCCAAGGAAAACTCCGATCAAGATGGAATGGCCCCAANTTTTCCATGAAAAATCCATTTTGAGAAAGACATTTGAGCCCAACTAAAAAGTGCTCATGTATAATTCTTGCCTCTTCATTTTCCAAGGAAAACTCCGATCAAGATGGAATGGCCCCTACATTGTCAAGGTGGCCTACCCACACGGAGATGTGGACATAGAAAACCCTGAAGATTGTAAAACATTCAAGGTCAATGACCAAAGACTTAAACCATTCTTCGAGGGTTTTGAAATTCAAGGAGTGGAGGAGGAGTCGGTGGATCCGGTCTATCCGGATGTTGTTGAGACATAATTGTTCAAGTAAATATTAGTGTACAGTTGTTTTCCTTTCTTCTTTACTTTACAAGTTAAATTGTTTACTTACTTTTATCTATACATAGTGTTCTTTCTTTATGTGTGTAGATAGTGGTGTTTTTGTTAAACCTCATTGTGAGGTGTTCTCTTACTCTTCTTGTCTTTTAAATTGCATTACCTTGTTGCATATCTCATTGAGGACAATGCGTAGTTCAAGTTGGGGGGTGAGATGCAACATTTGTATGATACACCAATTTTTGTTGATTTGTTGACAATACCATTTTTTGGTGAAATGCACCATTCACATATTCAACCAATTTTCGTATAGAATAGTTAGAAATATGTGAAATATTTTAAAATTTTTTGTAAAAAATATTTGAATGCTGAACCATATTCCTCTATTCAAATTGTTATGGGGTCAATGATTGCTTGATCTTCATTTTGAACTTTGAAGACATGAGTACACCATAGAAGTTTATCCTATGCCTGAGTATCACATGTGTTTTCATTCGAACTCAACCATAGTGCACCTTGAATGTGTAAATTCAGCAATTTACTGATTGGATCCACATTTTAGAGCTTGACATACATAATGGAGATGAAGTAAGTACCCATGTGAACTTTAGTGTCAATCCTTGTTGGAGGAAATTTACATTTACTCAAAGAACAATTTTCAAGTTCAAGATCCGTTCAATAATCTCATTAAGTTTTTTTGGTTAGAGTGCATATGAATAGTTGATTGACTTTGTCTTAAAATGCCAATTTGCCTCCCCATGCTTATCTAGAGACGATCTTAAGTCATCTTTGAATTGCATTGAGCCTTAGCCTTTTTCTATGAAAAATTTATCCCTANGAAAGCATAAAGACTCACATCACATTGCAATTTGGGCATAGTCATACGGTGTGGTTCTCTAGCATGGATCATGTTTTTGGGTAGTCCAGTTAGGAAATAGGTCATTAAAATTCTTTGGAGTCAAATAAACTGGGAGTGAGAATGAGAAAATATGAATTTTTTTTTTCAAAAAGTTGAGCCAGCTACCGGTAGAAGACTCATTACCTATTGGCCAGAACAATAGAAAGGGAAGCTACTGGNATGAATGGCACTGAATTCAAATTTTGAATGAAAAATAAGAGAGAAAGCCAAGAAAAAGGAGAAAAAAAGGTGTTGGAAAAAAAATGAAATGAAATGAAAAGAAAAGAAAAGAAAAATGTTGAGGACAGGGGAAAAAAAGGAAACATAAAGTTGACATGAAGATGTAAGCTGAAAATTCCACAAAAAAAGGAGATTTATTATAATAAAGGTAATGCTCTCAGAATAACCCTTTTTGTCTTCCTCTGCCCTTCATTTCACTCAACCCAACTATCTCCCCAATGCCTTATTACAACCCATGAAAGCCTTAAATGATCTACAGAAAACATGGTGAGAGCACACTCCAAATGAAAAAGAAAAGTTGGTTTTGCTATCTAGTGCCCTAACATTCCATTCATGAGATTATGTCAAGGTCATTTCAATTGTTATGCATGCACATCATTTTTGGATTATATGTGAGCATTTCGATTTGTGCACAAGATTTCATCTCATATATACACACAGAGAGTATGTCAGGATAATCATGAGTTATTCATCTTTGAGACCAACCCTTAGTGAGAATCGCATCAAAGCTGAAATTGAATATCCTAGCGATGTGGATTCCGTTGAGTAAATGTTTAAATTGCATGGTAATTTCACACACATATGAGTTTTGAAAGAAAATGCATATGTGTATACTCTAGAATAGCATTTAAAGCTATGATGAAACTCATATGTGATTGGTTTGGGTGTTTTAAAAGTTGTGTTAGGCAACCCAAAACTAGTAGCATAAGGGAATATTTCTCAAATTTTAGATATGGGACAGAAAGAGGAATATCCTTTTTACTATACTTTGTGCTTTATATATTGGGTGTTCATTTTGTTGAATTTAGAATTTCATGTCATGTGTTTTGAAAGCATAAAGACTCACATCACATTGCAATTTGGGCATAGTCATACGGTGTGGTTCTCTAGCATGGATCATGTTTTTGGGTAGTCCAGTTAGGAAATAGGTCATTAAAATGCTTTGGAGTCAAATAAACTGGGAGTGAGAATGAGAAAATATGAATTTTTTTTTGCAAAAAGTTGAGCCAGCTACCGGTAGAAGACTCATTACCAATTGGTAGCTCACAGCAAAATGGCCAGAACAATAGAAAGGGAAGCTACCAGTAGAATACTCAAGACCTACATGCAGCATTTTTCTAGAAGGGTAATCTACCTATAGCATACTCACAAACTATCGATAGCTCGTGCCTAGAATCCCAAAAATGAGGGTTTTAAAACCAAATGTTTTGGAAAACCCTTCATCTCCTTCATTGATCTCTCCCTCAAAAACATTTTCCCCTCTCTCAAAACCCTCCAAACATTCAAAGAAACTCTGGGCATCCATCAAATCCATCAATTTTCTCCCTCAAGTTCTTGATTCCATTTGATTCCCCATCATTTCCTCAAATTCTTTTCCCCCAAAAACCCTCTTTTCTCCATAAAGCATCACCAATTCCACCTAAAGCAGTGATCTCCACACAAGGCTCGGGTTTTTGCACAATGGCTAGAATGGGTAAGTTTCCACCTTTATCTTTTGGCATTTCCCCCTCTCTCAAGCGAGAACTGGGTCTCACAAGAAGGTTGAAGAGTCGGGCCCCAGTGGTGGGGAGCAAAGGAAGAAAAAAAGGAATGACCCTCGGAGGGAAAGCATTAAAGCTAAGAGTTTGATGTGCGAGCAACAAGTGGATAGGCCCACCCTCGGGCCACACGATGACGTGGTCCAAACGATTGAGGGCCAAGGCCTACACATTTGGTTTTAGGTGGTGGAGGGATATGTGATTCCCCTTGGTTGGGAATTTTACCAGAGCTTGGGGATGGCAGATGAAGATTTGTGTCAATTAAAGACAATTATGAGGGGGGAGGTGATTGAGGTCACCCCCGACAATCATCGCTGAGGCATTACAGTATCAAAGGCCTACTGCCAACACCTTTGTCTTTCCTTATAACACCCCAAGTAGGAAATCACTCCAAGATTATGCTAGCTTGACGTATGAGGACCCTGCACAATTTATGGGGTGATGAATAAATTACTGCATTACAGCCTTTGGCCTCAAGGTGCGAAGAAGACATCGGGGGAGGAGAAATTAGCCCTCCTCTATGCATTCATAGCTAGCACCAGTATGGACATAGCCTTAATGATCTGGGAGGTGATGAAGGACTATGCCCAAGCTATAAAGCCGAGGGCAAACCTTCCTTATGCCTACCTTGTCACAAAGATGTGTCGTTATGCCAAGGTTAAGTGCATCCTCACTGACATGACACTACACCCAGAGTTTGGCCCCATAGGCAATTTGAGCAGCATGAAGAGAATGGCCATGATAGGAGGGTCTACACAAAGAGAAGAGAGAGCTAGGCCATCTAGGGCTGATCCACCTATAGCTAGACCATCCACAGCCGGGCCATCTACTACTGCTCCGCCTCTAACGGTCTGTCAGCATCTAGTTGGGATCAAGGAGAGGTTGGATGACTTTGAGGGACTATACAACTGTTAAAGCTAATGGTCACCAAGATCTTTGAGAGGACTTACCTAGGAGAGCCTCTCCCTGAGATGCCACCACCGCCCGCCGCAGCAAAGTTCCCATCATCAACTCCGAGGACAAGTGTTGACCTCTGGGCGACTACCCCCACTAGCTCGACAATTGTAGAGGCAAGCAAGTTTGATGACGAGGAGGACAATGAGGATGAGGAGGATGACATTGATGATGATAGGAAGGAGGATTAGAGAGAGTCTAATCTTATTTTTGTTGTTTTTGTGGTTTTATATAATGGGGACTAGTGACCTAGGTGTAGTCAACCTAATAGAAGAGTCCCTAGGAACAAAGGCCATTTTGTCTTGAGTTCTTTGTACTAAATCTCACACATGTATAAATGAAAGAATCTCACTTTTTCATCTCATTATGCGTCGATTTCATTTACATAATTGCAATATGATTTGAGTATCTTGTTAATCCATGAATTGTTTAACATGAATGGAATTGTTGTATGTGTAGTGTAATTTTGAAATAATGTTTGCTAGGGACTAGCAAAGCTCAAGTTGGGGGGTGGAATGAGTGTGGAATATTGAATATTATACATCTTCATTGCATCCAATTTGACTTTTTTTTGTAGTGTATTTTCGGGGAAATGGATTCAAATTTATAATAAAGGGAGACTTGTTTGATTGTAGGTTATAGGTTGCAAAGGGCATGCATAAAGCACCCCCATCAAGTGATCAAGGTCAATAGGGAAGAGAACACCTCATGACAGATGGCTCGGGAGCTCAAGGAACTAAAAATTCCAAGACAAGGGAAGAGCTACCAGTAGAAGCCATGCAAGACTTACCAGTTGAAGACAGGCAAAGACCTACCGAGAGAAGACTCAAGAGATACCGGTAGAAGAGCCTATTGAAAATCAACTACCTGTGCCCCCTGCAAGACCAACCAATAGAAGACTCAAGAGATACCGGTAGAAGAGCCTACTGGAAATGATCTCCTGATAGGTCACCTACGAGCTACCGATAAAAGAGCCTACTAGAAATGATCTACCGGTAGGTCGCCTACGAGCTACCGGTAAAAGATACCCAAAAAGCTTAGACACTTCTCCACACGACTCCACCAACTATGAGGGCCCACCTTTTGTCATCTAAACCATTCTCTAACATTTCTAACACCTCATAATGAAATCCTAATCTTTACATTTAGATTGGAAGCATAAGGGAGTGAGGATGCAAGGGAAAGAATTCCATCAATGTCATTGTCCTCTGCTTTAAATCCAAGAATTCTCGGGCCTTCACTTACTGAACAGGCGATGGAAAATACTTGCCTATGAAGAGCTCACGAAACTCTCCCCATGTTATTGCCTCTAGATTTATTGAGACCTTTGCCCAATCCCACCATAGATGGGCCTCTCCCCTCAAGATGGAATGCAGCTAACCTTATCTTAGTGGCATCAGACGTGACAGGGCCCAACTTTCCCCCAACTCTTTCCTTTTTCAATTTCAACTCATCCAACCTTATACCACATTCACTCAAACTCATAATACATTAAATAATACTCAAAATATAGTCCATAAAGGTTCATTATACAATCCCTTAAGCAATATAACATGTCCAAAACCAATTACACAAATCAATTTACAAAAATACATCTTAAATTCATATTCCGGCTTCTTCTCAACAAGGTCCCATGTGAGGGCCGTCCACTAGCGCTTGTCCCGCACTTGAAATATTTTTCCCATAAATGGTGAGTCACACTCAATAGGGTATCTCTTAAAGAGGCTACTTCCCAACCTAGATGCATATGAAATACTCACATGCAATTCAACAATCAAACAAGCATTCATCCCATAGCACACAACTTGAAGAAATGAATGCAGAATACTATGTCCTGTTATGAGGTAAGACTCACACATGCAACGCAAACCAAGCCCTCCACCGGCTCCCACAACACATGCAATGTCATGCGTATGTATCCGAGCATTCTAAGCCCCCGCCATTGATGTTAAACATCCAATGACCATTTACAAATTTTGGGTCTTTCTTGGGGTGGGTATTTATGGACTTCCACCAATGGGCACCCAATCGACACGACATCTATGGACTTCCACCAACGGCTCCGCGTATGTCATCACACTTTATGAGCTCAATACCAACAGAGTGCATATCCAAATTACCAGGTCTTGCACCTGAGGGATAATCCAACCCTTATTGCTAATCCCGACACTATTTTAAATGCAACCTATGCGATTCAGTCGAACTTTGGTCCAACTTTCTCAAGCCCATTCATCATCCACAAATAATGGTGTTTGATCAAAGCCATGTACACACCCACACCCATGTCACATACCCACGAAAGTGATGTTTTTCATGCATATAATTATGCTTTGATGGAATTTAAATGATAATATTTCAAAGGAAAAGTTGTACAAGGGCATAAAGTCAACAACGTCAAACTTTCAAGCATCACACACATATTCTAGAAGAAAATGGACAAAAGAGGGAATAAAGCACCCACGTTCGAATGTCAACCCATGTTCGAACACCATCTTGAAATAATTGAGGACCCTAGGAGATTGCTAGGGTGATGACACAAGGCTTGTTGCAGCTAGATACTGTGGAGGACAAAAGCTACATGAGTACCACGTTTAAACTCCAATAGCGTTTGAACGCTCATCATAGAAGAAATGATTCCAATTTTGAACGATGTTGGTGTTCGAATGTAAACCCCAAATAGACTGCAGAAAGATTAGATTTTCATCCAGATTTTGTGGCATTTGGACTTTAGGCACTTAGGTATGTCCTTTTACCCCCCTATTGCCTATAAATACCTTCCCTTGGAATTTGTTAAAGATCATCTTTTGTTAAATACCAACAGAGTGGATATCCAAATCACCAGGTCTTGCACCCAAGGGATAATCTAACCCTTATTGCTAACCCCGACACTATTTTAAATGCAACCCGTGCGACTCAGTCGAACTTTGGTCCAACTTTCTCAAGCCCATTCATCATCCACAAATAATGGTGTTTGATCAAAGTCATGCACACACCCACACCCATGTCACATACCCACGAAAGTGATGTTTTTCATGCATATGCAATGTGATGCATAGTTAAAATTAACATCTTACTATGTTTTATAGGATTAATTATACTTTAATGGAATTTAAATGATAATATTTCAAGGGAAAAGTTGTACAAGGGCATAAATTCAACAGCATCAAACTTTCAAGCATCACACACGTATTCTAGAAGAGAATGGACAAAATAGGGAACAAAGCACCCACGTTCGAATGCCAACCCATTTTCGAACACCATCTTGAAATAATTGAGGACCCTAGGAGATTGCTAGGGTGATGACACGAGGCTTGTTGCAGCTAGATACTGTGGAGGACAAAAGCTACATGAGTACCACGTTTAAACTCCAACAGCGTTTGAACGCTCATCAAAGAAGAAATGCTTCCACTTTCGAATGATGTTGGTGTTCGAATGTAAACCCCAAATAGACTGCAAGAAGATTAGATTTTCATCCAGATTTTGTGGCATTCACTTGGACTTTAAGCACTTAGGTATGTCCTTCTACCCCCCTATTGCCTATAAATACCTTCCCTTGGAATTTGTTAAATATCATCTTTTGGAAGTGGAAAAACCCTCAAAAAGTAACTAGCTATCTTCTACTTCATTATTAGTTTCATTAGCTTCCATTGTAAAATCTTTTTTCTTCACTTAGAGGAGTGATACTCTCTCACCTTTCTATCTCACTTGTAGCCTTGAAGGGTGGGTAGTATTTTCATTCTTCGTCGAAGATAGGTTTATTGTGTAGTGTACATTATCTTGTAATTTCTCTACTTGGAGGGATGAGGATCACTCACTTTTCTAACTTTCTCAAATCCATGAAGAGTGAGTAGTTTCTCAGTCACTCTTTAGTAAGAGGTAATGTACATGTATAAATCATTCAGAAGTTATATTTGTGCATTTCATTTATGCTTAACGTTCTATCTTTTGATTGCATATTGAATGATTGAATGCATTGGGCAAAGCTGAGGTACTTTGTACAATCATGAGTCTCTCCTAAGACAAGTTAACTCTTGACATGGGAGGATTCATTGGTTCCTTGCAAGTACTCAAGTTAGGTCTTCATGACAACTTTTCAATCTTCATTATTATTGTACTCTAATTAAGAATGGAATAATATAACAGTTGCTAGATGATTTGTAGAATTACTAGCTTGTTTATAGAGCAATTAAGTCCCAACACTGACAATTCTTGTAAATCTTTACAAAGACATCGGAGTCATACTCTTAATTCTCACAATTCATTATTATCCTCCAATTAACTTGCTATTGACATAGGGATTAATTGAGCTGTCAAGCACAAATATAACAACCGAAGGATTGACTACATGTCCAGATCCTCAAGCTAAAGGGTGAGTCTTTCATTTAAGAGAATCTTATATTCTGTCTAGGAAACTCTATAATCATCATAACTTCAAATCTCAAAGGTTCCAGTCACTTTGGTCTCTATCACTAATTACTTCAAAACACCAACAATAGTTCCCTGTGGATTTGACTTCGAACTTAACCGAATTATAATTACAACTTGACCACCTACACATAGGTGTACACATTTCAGATCAAGTCATAATGTAATGTACAATTGCAATTCCAATGTCATGTTCGTCATATCTTAAGTATATCATGACACGCACGATTTTCACAATGTCAATCATATCATGAGTATATAATCACATTCCACAATTTTCACCAAACATATTATATCATATCCATTCAATCAACATGTTTAATCATTCCTCGGCATTTTATCAAACACCTTTAAAGAACATAATCATGTGCAACACATCACATTATCCATGAAATTCCCAAAGCAAGCAATTTCAACAAACTCAATTTATACAAAAATTGGTTTAACAAGTTTTATACCCATTTCTCATGCTCTAGTCACACTAAGAATATGTCTAGACAAGAGATATCATCTCTAATCATGTTACCCACTTTATATGCAAACCCTAAGTTGAAAATAAATCTAGGTAGGCGAAGAACCCTTCCTCTTGAAACATAATACAAGTGGTAGAAACTCCAAGAAGTCCAAATCAAGCTTTAAACCTTGATTTCCAAAAATCTCGATCTTGAGACTTCGGTGAATTCTTCAATTTTTGGTATGTAGACGTAGCAATTCGACGAACAACTGGCCCTAGATCGCAAGAAGAAGATGGAAGAACCCTTAATTTCTCTCTTCTTTCTCTTTTTTTTTTCTCTCTCTCTCTCTCTATTGAAAAATATGATGTTAATGGAGAAAATATGATTTTCTCCCCTATTTGTACTCCTTAATACTTGGCCACAACAGCTACACATCCCATCTTTTTCTGATTTGATTTTATTCCGAATCAATTAAATCTCATCCCGTGTTATGCTTAACATATTTTATTTGATCTAAATTTAAATTATTTTTCATGTGTCACAATCAGATCCTAATCGCATTTATTTTGGTCACACGACACTGATCGCATCGTAAAACACAAAAAAATTGACTCAAAATTCAACGAATATTGACTGAGTAACTAGATTTCGCGAGACGAATCCAATGGTGAGGTCCATTTCATCATCCGAGTTCTAGAAAAATTCAAATTTTACAACCCGTACCGTAGCGGCTAATTATCGTTTTGCCCTTTTTCATAAAAATTCAAAGTTTTTCAGGTTTTACAGAATGTGCTACAAAGTCCTGTTGCATCTTTTGTTAGTCTTGAGTCCAGTAATAATGTAAGGTTTAAGTTTTTGAAAGACATGGGTTAGTAAGTATGGTTTGTATATGTAATATGTTGATATGTTGGGGAACTTAATTACATTTTATTGCATCTAGTCAANTGGGTTAGTAAGTATGGTTTGTATATGTAATATGTTGATATGTTGGGGAACTTAATTACATTTTATTGCATCTAGTCAATGTTCATTAATTGAGTCATTAAGTATATACTTGGACAAGATACAAGATATGCTAAAGAGTGAGGTCCACACTACTGGGATTGGTCGTAATGTATCAACCTTGGGTATAGGCGTTACAGTAACCCTTGGTTTTCTACAGTAAACATCATTGGATTGGTATGTACTTCTTCTATTGTTTGATTTCTAATTTTATTAGGGGATCTCTAGTTAACATACTAACATAATTTTTTAGCCACTAAATAATTCATGCATGACATTCATTAAGTATTGCCTAATGCTTGAATAAGGATAATGCAATACTTGTTTCAAGTTTTTCACAAAGTCCTACATCAATGCATTGCTCTAGCCACTGATTTGGCCATTTCCTTGCATCGCAAGTTCTACTTGGTTGGAATTTGAATTTCCTTCAACATGGTTGGCTCCACTGGGTGTGTCCTCTTGTGCTTGTCACACTTTGTTCTAATCAATGCTTCATCTTTCTTTCTTGTTCATACTATTTTGATACAAGTTAGTAAGTTGTCCCACTGGGTATGCCAAAAATTATTGGTGTGCAAAAGATTTTCTCCAACAATTGACGAGTGTAATCCTTCAAGAGAGTGGTTTTAAGAAATTACTTGATTTGGGGTTCATCTATCTTGTTTCAAAACTTCCTTGGATGAAATCAATCAGTAGATTTTGAAGCAAGAAAAATCACAACAAAGATGAACAAAAGAGAGGACACTTTTATTAATCTTAATTGAAACTTTGGTTATAAAATATTTGAGGAATCAGCCTTAATTTTACTATATCCCAACCTAAACTATGCTAAGCACTACACCTAAAATGCCCAAATTGTGGGATCATGTCCTTCTCTTTGTGATTAGTGCCTTTTTTAATGGCACCTCTTATCGACGGTTACACCAGCTTTTTGGTAGTTTCCTTCCATTTTCTTCTTTCACCTCAACTGTTGCTTCTTTGAACTTCAGAGGTCCAGTCGATTTTTTTATAACTGTCGCCTTTTGAATTCTAGTTTAACTACCCACTCTTTCAAAACAAGAGCCTTCATGTAACTACCTCTCTTAAATTTGAAAAATCATGTCAACTAGCTTGCTGATCCCCGTGTTTATTAGATGACTACCTTGTGGCACACTACTTTGGTTGATTTAGTTTGTGGACATATGTCATTCATTGTTTATTCACAAATATTTTAAAATATAGTCCAAACACTGCCAAAGTTTTTTCAAGGTAACTCATGAAAATTTTTTACAAGAAATTAAAAGAGCATTCTTGTATGCTTATCAAATTGTTTACCAAAATTTGTAAACCAAATCAGTGTAAATAGTAGGATTAATGGGTCCCACTCACTCCACTAAACATTTAGTGCAAATTATGTTACCACATCATTGTGGATACAATATTTGGTAAACTCATTTGGGATGCATAGCTTTATTGAAATTAAAATAGGAGTTCAAGTATAATAGGCGTCAGATTTATATGAAAAATAAATTGAACATTTTTTTTTGAGATCAGTGGAAAAGAACTCTAAACATCAAATGTTGATGCGGTAAATCATACCATTAGAAAGAAGAAAGTTGGTGTATTATGTATGCTAGGAAATTGATTATTATTGGCTAATTTCANGAGGCTTGTTGCAGCTAGATACTGTGGAGGACAAAAGCTACATGAGTACCACGTTTAAACTCCAACAGCGTTTGAACGCTCATCAAAGAAGAAATGCTTCCACTTTCGAATGATGTTGGTGTTCGAATGTAAACCCCAAATAGACTGCAAGAAGATTAGATTTTCATCCAGATTTTGTGGCATTCACTTGGACTTTAAGCACTTAGGTATGTCCTTCTACCCCCCTATTGCCTATAAATACCTTCCCTTGGAATTTGTTAAATATCATCTTTTGGAAGTGGAAAAACCCTCAAAAAGTAACTAGCTATCTTCTACTTCATTATTAGTTTCATTAGCTTCCATTGTAAAATCTTTTTTCTTCACTTAGAGGAGTGATACTCTCTCACCTTTCTATCTCACTTGTAGCCTTGAAGGGTGGGTAGTATTTTCATTCTTCGTCGAAGATAGGTTTATTGTGTAGTGTACATTATCTTGTAATTTCTCTACTTGGAGGGATGAGGATCACTCACTTTTCTAACTTTCTCAAATCCATGAAGAGTGAGTAGTTTCTCAGTCACTCTTTAGTAAGAGGTAATGTANACTCACTTTTCTAACTTTCTCAAATCCATGAAGAGTGAGTAGTTTCTCAGTCACTCTTTAGTAAGAGGTAATGTACATGTATAAATCATTCAGAAGTTATATTTGTGCATTTCATTTATGCTTAACGTTCTATCTTTTGATTGCATNTACATGTATAAATCATTCAGAAGTTATATTTGTGCATTTCATTTATGCTTAACGTTTTATCTTTTGATTGCTTATTGAATGATTGAATGCATTGGGCAAAGCTGAGGTACTTTGTACAATCATGAGTCTCTCCTAAGACAAGTTAACTCTTGACATGGGAGGATTCATTGGTTCCTTGCAAGTACTCAAGTTAGGTCTTCATGACAACTTTTCAATCTTCATTATTATTGTACTCTAATTAAGAATGGAATAATATAACAGTTGCTAGATGATTTGTAGAATTACTAGCTTGTTTATAGAGCAATTAAGTCCCAACACTGACAATTCTTGTAAATCTTTACAAAGACATCGGAGTCATACTCTTAATTCTCACAATTCATTATTATCCTCCAATTAACTTGCTATTGACATAGGGATTAATTGAGCTGTCAAGCACAAATATAACAACCGAAGGATTGACTACATGTCCAGATCCTCAAGCTAAAGGGTGAGTCTTTCATTTAAGAGAATCTTATATTCTGTCTAGGAAACTCTATAATCATCATAACTTCATATCTCAAAGGTTCCAGTCACTTTGGTCTCTATCACTAATTACTTCAAAACACCAACAATAGTTTCCTGTGGATTTGACTTCGAACTTAACCGAATTATAATTACAACTTGACCACCTACACTTAGGTGTACACATTTCAGATCAAGTCATAATGTAATGTACAATTGCAATTCCAATGTCATGTTCGTCATATCTTAAGTATATCATGACACGCACGATTTTCACAATGTCAATCATATCATGAGTATATAATCACATTCCACAATTTTCACCAAACATATTATATCATATCCATTCAATCAACATGTTTAATCATTCCTCGGCATTTTATCAAACACCTTTAAAGAACATAATCATGTGCAACACATCACATTATCCATGAAATTCCCAAAGCAAGCAATTTCAACAAACTCAATTTATACAAAAATTGGTTTAACAAGTTTTATACCCATTTCTCATGCTCTAGTCACACTAAGAATATGTCTAGACAAGAGATATCATCTCTAATCATGTTACCCACTTTATATGCAAACCCTAAGTTGAAAATAAATCTAGGTAGGCGAAGAACCCTTCCTCTTGAAACATAATACAAGTGGTAGAAACTCCAAGAAGTCCAAATCAAGCTTTAAACCTTGATTTCCAAAAATCTCGATCTTGAGACTTCGGTGAATTCTTCAATTTTTGGTATGTAGACGTAGCAATTCGACGAACAACTGGCCCTAGATCGCAAGAAGAAGATGGAAGAACCCTTAATTTCTCTCTTCTTTCTCTTTTTTTTTTCTCTCTCTCTCTCTCTATTGAAAAATATGATGTTAATGGAGAAAATATGATTTTCTCCCCTATTTGTACTCCTTAATACTTGGCCACAACAGCTACACATCCCATCTTTTTCTGATTTGATTTTATTCCGAATCAATTAAATCTCATCCCGTGTTATGCTTAACATATTTTATTTGATCTAAATTTAAATTATTTTTCATGTGTCACAATCAGATCCTAATCGCATTTATTTTGGTCACACGACACTGATCGCATCGTAAAACACAAAAAAATTGACTCAAAATTCAACGAATATTGACTAAGTAACTAGATTTCGCGAGACGAATCCAATGGTGAGGTCCATTTCATCATCCGAGTTCTAGAAAAATTCAAATTTTACAACCCGTACCGTAGCGGCTAATTATCGTTTTGCCCTTTTTCATAAAAATTCAAAGTTTTTCAGGTTTTACAGAACGTGCTACAAAGTCCTGTTGCATCTTTTGTTAGTCTTGAGTCCAGTAATAATGTAAGGTTTAAGTTTTTGAAAGACGTGGGTTAGTAAGTATGGTTTGTATATGTAATATGTTGATATGTTGGGGAACTTAATTACATTTTATTGCATCTAGTCAATGTTCATTAATTGAGTCATTAAGTATATACTTGGACAAGATACAAGATATGCTAAAGAGTGAGGTCCACACTACTGGGATTGGTCGTAATGTATCAACCTTGGGTATAGGCGTTACAGTAACCCTTGGTTTTCTACAGTAAACATCATTGGATTGGTATGTACTTCTTCTATTGTTTGATTTCTAATTTTATTAGGGGATCTCTAGTTAACATACTAACATAATTTTTTAGCCACTAAATAATTCATGCATGACATTCATTAAGTATTGCCTAATGCTTGAATAAGGATAATGCAATACTTGTTTCAAGTTTTTCACAAAGTCCTACATCAATGCATTGCTCTAGCCACTGATTTGGCCATTTCCTTGCATCGCAAGTTCTACTTGGTTGGAATTTGAATTTCCTTCAACATGGTTGGCTCCACTGGGTGTGTCCTCTTGTGCTTGTCACACTTTGTTCTAATCAATGCTTCATCTTTCTTTCTTGTTCATACTATTTTGATACAAGTTAGTAAGTTGTCCCACTGGGTATGCCAAAAATTATTGGTGTGCAAAAGATTTTCTCCAACAATTGACGAGTGTAATCCTTCAAGAGAGTGGTTTTAAGAAATTACTTGATTTGGGGTTCATCTATCTTGTTTCAAAACTTCCTTGGATGAAATCAATCAGTAGATTTTGAAGCAAGAAAAATCACAACAAAGATGAACAAAAGAGAGGACACTTTTATTAATCTTAATTGAAACTTTGGTTATAAAATATTTGAGGAATCAGCCTTAATTTTACTATATCCCAATCTAAACTATGCTAAGCACTACACCTAAAATGCCCAAATTGTGGGATCATGTCCTTCTCTTTGTGATTAGTGCCTTTTTTAATGGCACCTCTTATCGACGGTTACACCAGCTTTTTGGTAGTTTCCTTCCATTTTCTTCTTTCACCTCAACTGTTGCTTCTTTGAACTTCAGAGGTCCAGTCGATTTTTTTATAACTGTCGCCTTTTAAATTCTAGTTTAACTACCCACTCTTTCAAAACAAGAGCCTTCATGTAACTACCCCTCTTAAATTTGAAAAATCATGTCAACCAGCTTGCTAATCCCCGTGTTTATTAGATGACTACCTTGTGGCACACTACTTTGGTTGATTTAGTTTGTGGACATATGTCATTCATTGTTTATTCACAAATATTTTAAAATATAGTCCAAACACTGCCAAAGTTTTTTCAAGGTAACTCATGAAAATTTTTTACAAGAAATTAAAAGAGCATTCTTGTATGCTTATCAAATTGTTTACCAAAATTTGTAAACCAAATCAGTGTAAATAGTAGGATTAATGGGTCCCACTCACTCCACTAAACATTTAGTGCAAATTATGTTACCACATCATTGTGGATACAATATTTGGTAAACTCATTTGGGATGCATAGCTTTATTGAAATTAAAATAGGAGTTCAAGTATAATAGGCGTCAGATTTATATGAAAAATAAATTGAACATTTTTTTTTGAGATCAGTGGAAAAGAACTCTAAACATCAAATGTTGATGCGGTAAATCATACCATTAGAAAGAAGAAAGTTGGTGTATTATGTATGCTAGGAAATTGATTATTATTGGCTAATTTCGTGACGTCTTATTGTAAATCTCAACTTGAGCCATGGTTATGATGCTTCAAAGATTAAACTGTGAAAGCTTCAAAGAAGGAAGTAGTTTAAGTTTCAAAGCCAAATCAAGAGATTTTGAATGCACCTTCGAGAGCTTACAATAAGGTAATGACGTAAATACATAAGAACCCTTGGTTTATTTTTAGACCTTGGCTTATTGGGATAACGTTATTGGATTTAGGATTATTCATGAATGACTCTTGAGTTTTGTGACCCCTCGAAAACCGGGGGTCCGTTGACTACCCGTCAACTCGTGGAAATACCCATGATTGTCGCATGATCCAACACCACGTCAATAGTTTCCTATTTACCGGGATTTTAACTCACACGTGAAACCCGTGTACCTTTCTCCTTGTATCTAACCGTGGCCCAATGTACCACATTCCATCCTCTATTATAGTCCATTTACATCATAGGAACTAAAGGATGCATTGCCCAAAAGGTTGGCAAAATAATTTTAAATTTTTAGATTTTTGGAAGAGCTACCGGTAGGTGTTTGTTAGACCTACCGGTAGAAGTTCTACCTATAAGCTACCAGTAGTTTTCTCCTACTGGATAGGTACTACCTGTTAGCTACCGGTAGGTTTTGCTTACTGGACGGGTACTACTTGTTAGCTATCGGTAGTTATTGCCTGCTGAACAGGTACTAACTGTCAGCTACCGGTAGTTATTGTCTACTGGAAAGGTACTACCTGTTAACTACCGATAGTTATTGCCTGCTACTAGTAGGTTTTGTCAAGAATTTCATATTTCATCAGTTCTTCATTTCCAATTCATCCCAAACCTTCTCAAATTCATCCCAAACATGTATAATAACATTTTCTACATTATATATGACCCATACAAGTTCTATTACATGTCTTTACATAATTTACATGTTAAAACAGCATTTAACCAAAATTTTTACAAAACTTGTTTCCAAAAGTCACAAACTGGCTTTTCTTCACCCTCGAGGCCCTGAATGTGTATCATCCACTGGAATATGCCCTGTACCTGAAATATTTTCCGTATAGGGTGAGCCAACGCCCAGTAAAGTATTTCCTACAAGGGCTACTCTCCAACCTAAATGCATATGCAATGTTCACATACAACATTTAACAACAACAATCATTCCAACCAACACTTAAGCAAGTCAAGGTTGAAATCTAACATACCATGCCATGAAATGAGATGATGCCCATTCATGCAATTTACTTGAGCACTTCCCGGCTCCACAACACATGTTATGCCAATGTGTATTAAAATCGAGCTTTTCTAGCTCCACCTATCTACCTCCACCCTATGATATGCCGTGAGTATCAAAAATGAACTCTCCAAGCCCCCGCCATTTGTGTTACACAACCAATGGGTAACTAAAATCTCCCAGTCTTTCTTGGGGTGGATATTTATGGACTTACACCAACGGTCACCCAACCGACACGGAATTCATGGATTTCCACCAACGGTTCTGCGTACACCAACACACTTTATGGGCTCTTATACCAACGGAAGTGCGTATCCAAATACCGGGTCTCTCACCCGAAGGATAGTCTAGCCCATCTTGCTACCCCAACCTAAGTCTTTTTCATGCAACCGTGCGACTCAGTCGGACATTCAATCCAACTTTTCTAAGCCCACCCATCATCCACCTATGTAGTGTTTGAGGCCAACCACGCACCCATACCCATAAAATGCGATGTCTATGTGCATATGCAATGTAATGCATCATTGCTATTCCAACATAATGCCCACATGTAATGAATGTCATATGAGCAATTTTAAACCACATGTCTACATGTCTCATGAAAATTCATATCTCAAGCATATAAATTTCATAAATCATCACAATGTCAATATCTCAATGAGCACATATTAACATTTCTTTCCAACACATTTTTTCTAAGCATGTTATTCTTCATTATGACATAACAACTTGATTCACACATAGGCATTTGGCAAACACCATCAAAGCAACAATTCATGTTATCACTCAAGAATTTCCAACTCATTCACAAAGCATGATATAAAGCATATAGCATGCCCACATAACACCCATTTTCAATAAAATTACACAATAATTGCGACCCACCAATTCCAATCTAGGAATTTCACTTAATTTAGGTCAAATTCACATACCCAATTCATCAATCACCCAACTCTATCCATTTCACAATCATATACAAGTGGTATATATAGCTATCCATCTACCCATTACATATAACACCATAGGTTGTAAAATAAACCCAAGTAGAAAGGAACCCTACCTCTTGAAGCGTAAAATAACCTTGGGAAGCTCCAAGAACCCAAGAAAATCTTGAATCCTCACTTTCCCAAAATCTAATTTTTCAACCTTTGGTGAAACCCGTCATTTTTAGTGTGGTCGCATAGCCCTCGGCGAGGAGAATGCCTTTTGTTCTTGCCCCGAGTGGATTTGAGCACCGTAGCCTTGTAGATCGTAGAGAGAAGGTAGAGTTTTTTCCTCACTTTCCCTCTCTTTTTCTCAACGTTAATGACCAGTTGAAGAATGGGGGAAAATCTTATTTTTCCCCCTATTCATACTCTTAGAATACTTAGCCCACAACGCGCCACATGGCTCTCCTTTTTCTGGGTCTATTTTAATCTCGAAACGATTAAATTTCACCCCGATTCAAGTTCAAATAAATTTTATTTTAATTTGCCTTAAATTATTTCTCAACTTTCGAAATTTTATTGAAAATCCCGCTTTTAGGTCACTCGAGACTCAACTGCCTCGCAAAACGTGAAAAATTTGACTATCTCAGAATTTCATGAAATTTGACGTGGTAACTAGATTTCGAGAGACGAATCCAACGATGAGGTCCGTTTAATCATTCGAGATCTAGAAAAAAAATCAGGTTTTCAACCCGTACTATAGTGGCAAAATTACCATTTTGCCTTTGTTTACAAAAGTTTAAATTTATCGGGTTTTACATTTTTTCCCCTTAAAGAATTTCGTCCCCAAAATTCACACACACACATATATACGTAACTGCATCCATATGCAAGAACGACTTTATACATAAAATCATAAAACTTGTACCTCCATCCTCGAACAGGAACGGATAGTTGGTACGTGTAGTGTCCTCACGCTCCTATGTCGCCTCCTCCATGTCTCGGTGCTGCCACAACACCTTCACTAGCCTCATGGTCTTGTCTCGCAAAACTTGCTCCCGACTATCCATGATACGCACCGGTCCCTCCTCGAAGGTCCTATCCGCATCAACAATCATCTCACCCCAATCCACTACATGTGTCAGATCTAGAGTATACTTTTGGAGCATAGAGACATGGAACACCACGTGAACACCTGATAGATTTGGCGGTAACGCCAACCGATAAGCCACTGTACCTACCCTCTCGAGTACCTTGAAGGACCCGATATACCTCGGTGACAGCTTTTCCCGCTTACCAAACCTGACCACTCCTCTTTTAGGCATAATCTTCAAGAAAACATGATCTCCTACCCCAAACTCCAGAGGTCGTCGCTGTCTATCGACATAGCTCTTCTACCGGCTCTAAGCCGTAAAAAGACACTTCCACATCAAATCCACATTCTCTGAGGTGTCTCTAATCAAATTCAGACCCATTGAAGGTCTCTCTCCCACCTCTGTCCAACAAACTGGAGAATGGCAAGGCCTCCCATAAAGTGTCTCATAGGGTGTCATCTGTATGCTTGCCTGATAAATGTTGTTGTAGGAAAACTCCACTAAGGATAAATGCTCTTCCCAACTACCTTTGAGATCTAGGACACATGTCCACAACATGTCATCTAATATCTGGATGGTCCTCTCTAACTGACCGTCCGTTTGGGGATGAAATGACGTACTCATCGTCAATTGAGTCCCCATAGCCCGTTGGAAGCTCTCCCAAAAGTGGGCGGTGAACCTGGGATCTCGATCCGATACTATAGATACGGGCACCCCATGTAACCTGACAATCTCTCATATGTACAATTTGCAAAATTCCTCCAGTCAGGAGGTCATCTGCACCGCCCAAAAGTGCGCCGACTTGGTAAGCTGGTCCACTATCACCCACACCGCGTCATGTCCATGCGATGTTTGTGGCAAGTGAGTCACAAAATCCATCGTGATATGCTCCCACTTTCATTCAGCTACCTCCAAGGGATGGAGCAACCCTGTTGGTCTCTAGTGCTCAGTCTTAACCTGCTAACATATGAGGCATCTACTGACAAAGTCACCAACCTGCCTCTTCATCCCACTCTAGTAATACTGGCGACGAAGATCATGGTACATCTTCGTGCTACCTGGGTGCACTACAAATCGGGAGCAGTGAAACTCCCTAAGGATCTCCTCTCTCAGATTCGCTAAATGGGGAACTACAACTCTTCCCTTGTACCGAAGGCTATCATCTGAATGAATGACCCAACCCTCATCACCGGCCCCCGCCTGTACTCGGTCCCTGATGGATAATAACTCGGGGTCCTGCCTCTGGAACTCAATCGCCTTGCTCAATAGGGAAGGCGTAGCCACCAAGCTCCCTAAAATGCCTTGAGACTAATCCCTATAGTGTAGCCCGAACTGTCTTACAGTCTCAAGCATCTCCCATTCCCGGGAAGCCACATTAGCCAAGACTCTCCGTGACTTTCGACTGAGTGCATCAGCCACCATGTTTGTCTTACCGAAATGGTAATGCAAAGTGAACTCATAATCTTCCAGGTACTCCATCAACCGGAGTTGCCTCATGTTGAGGTCCCGCTGTGTAAAAATATACTTCAAACTTTTGTGGTCTGAAAATACCTCAAACTGTTCCCCATATAAGTAGTGGTGCCAAGCCTTCAAGGCAAAGACAATGTCTGCCAACTCCATGTCGTGCGTGGGATAATTCTGCTCATGATTCTTTAACTGCTGAGAACCATAAGCCACCACCCTTCCGGATTGCATCAATACACAATCGAGTCTGTCCTTCAAGGCATCACAATACACTGTGTACCTCTGTCCCCTTTCTGAAACTATCAAAATAGGGGNATGTAACACAATATAAGCACATAAGATGAAATGTACAATGCATGCAATGGTCTAAACTCAATGCCCATCAAACCCTAGATAATTCGTATACCTATACTTTGATACCAAGTTGTGGCGCCTAAAAAATCGGGGGTCTATTGACTACCCGTCAACTCGCGGAAATGTTCGTGACTGTCGCATGATCCGACACCACGTCAATAGTTTCCTATTTACCAGGATTTTAACTCACACATGAAACTCGTGTATCTTTCTCCTTGTATCTAACCGTAGCCCAATGTACCACATTCCATCCTCCATTATAGTCCATTTACATCATAGGAACTAAAGGATGCATAGCTCAAAAGGTTGGCAAAATAATTTTAAATTTTCAGATTTTTGGAAGAGCTACCGGTAGAAGTTCTACCTGTAAGCTACCGATAGTTTCCTCCTATTGGACAGGTACTACCTGTTAACTACTGGTAGATTTTGCCTGTTGGACGGGTACTACCTGTTAGCTACCAGTAGTTATTGTCTGCTGAATAGGTACTAACTGTCAACTACAGGTAGTTATTGCCTGCTGGACAAGTACTACCTGTTAACTATCGATAGTTATTGCCTACTACTGGTAGGTTTTGTCCAGAATTTCATATTTCATCAATTTTTTATTTTCAATTCATCCTAAAGCTTCTCAAATTCATCCCAAACATGTATAATAACATTTTCTACATTATACATGACCCATAAGCCTTTACATAATTTACATGTCAAAACGGCATTTAACCAAAGTTTTTACAAAACTTGTTTCCAAAAGTCACAAACCGGTTTTCTTCACCCTCGAGGCTCTGAATGCTTATCATCTACCGGAATATGCCCCGTACCTGAAATATTTCTTGTATAGAGTGAGTCAACGCCTAGTAGAGTATTTCTTAGAAGGGCTACTCTCTAATCTAAATGTATATGCAATGTTCACATGTAACATTCAACAACAATTATTCCAACCAACAGTTAAGCAAGTCAAGGTTAAAATCTAACATACCATGCCATGAAATGAGATGATGCTCATTCATGCAATTTTCCCGAGCCCTTCTCAGCTCCACAACACATGTCATGCCAATGTATNTATTTCTTAGAAGGGCTACTCTCTAATCTAAATGTATATGCAATGTTCACATGTAACATTTAACAACAATTATTCCAACCAACAGTTAAGCAAGTCAAGGTTAAAATCTAACATACCATGCCATGAAATGAGATGATGCCCATTCATGCAATTTTCTCGAGCCCTTCTCAGCTCCACAACACATGTCATGCCAATGTATATTAAAATCGAACTTTTCTAGCTCTAGCTATCTACCTTCACCCCATGCTATGACGTGAGTATCAAAACCGGGCTCTCCAAGCCCCCGTCATTTGTGTTTCACACCTAATGACTAACTAAAATCTCCGGTTCTTTCTTGGAGNTATTAAAATCGAACTTTTCTAGCTCTAGCTATCTACCTTCACCCCATGCTATGACGTGAGTATCAAAACCGGGCTCTCCAAGCCCCCGTCATTTGTGTTTCACACCTAATGACTAACTAAAATCTCTGGTTCTTTCTTGGAGTGGATATTTATGGACTTACTCCAACGGTCACCCAACCGACATGGAATTCATGGACTTCCACCAACGGTTCTGCGTACACCGACACACTTTATGGGCTCTTATACCAACGAAAGTGCGTATCTAAATACCGAGTCTCTCACCCGAGGGATAGTCTAGCCCTTCTTGCTACCCCGACCCAAGTCTTTTTCATGCAACTGTGTGACTCAGTCAGACATTCAATCCAACTTTTTCGAGCCCACCCATCATCCACCTATATGGTGTTTGATGCCAACCATGCATTCATACCCATAAAATGTGATCTCTATGTGCATATGCAATGTAATGCATCATTGCTATTCCAACATCATGCCCACATGTAATGAATGTCATATGAGCAATTTTAAACCACATGTCTACATGTTCCATGGAAATTCATATCATAAGCATATAAATTCCATAAATTATCACAATGTCAATATCTCAATGAGCACATATTAACATTTCTTTCAAACACAATTTTTCTAAGCATGTTATTCTTCATTATGACATAACAACTTGATTCACACATAGGCATTTGGCAAACACCATCAAAGCAACAATTCATGTTATCACTCGAGAATTTACAACTCATTCACAAAGCATAATATAAAGCATATAGTATGCCCACATCACACCCATTTTTCATAGAATTACACAATAATTGTGACCCACCAAGTCCAATCTAGGAATTTCACTTAATTTAGGTCAAATTCACAAACTCAATTCATCAATCACCCAACTCTATCCATTTCACAACCATATACAAGTGGTATATATAGCTATCCATCTACCCATTACATATAACACTATAGGTTGTAAAATAAACCCAAGTAAGAAGAAACTCTACCTCTTAAAGCGTAAAACGACGTTGGGAAGCTCCAAGAACCTAAGAAAAACTTGAATCCTCACTTCCCCAAAATCTCATTTTTCAACCTTCGGTGAAACCCGTCATTTTTGGTGTGGTCGCGTAGCCTTCGGCGAGGAGAATGTCTTTTGTTCTTGCCCCGAGTGGATTTGAGCACCGTAGCCTTGTAGATCGTAGAGAGAATGTAGAGTTGTTTCCTCACTTTCCCTCTCTTTCTCTCAACGTTAATGGCCGGCTGAAGAATGGGGGAAAAATCTGATTTTTCTCCCTATTTATACTTTTAGAATACTTGGCCCACAACGCGCCACACAGCCCTCTTTTTCCTTGGTCCATTTTCATCCCAAATGATTAAAATTCGCCCCGATTCAAGTTCAAATAAATTTTATTTCAATTTGCCTTAAATTGTTTCCCAACTTTTGAAATTTTATTGAAAATCTCATTTTTGGGTCACCCGATACAGGACCGCTTCGCAAAACGCAAAAAATTTGATTATCTCAGAATTCGATGAAATTTGACGTGGTAACTAGATTTTGCGAGACGAATCCAACAATGAGGTCCGTTTCGTCATCCGATATCTAAAAAACTAAGGTTTTCAACCCATACTATAGTGACAAAATTACTATTTTGCCCTTATTTACAAAAGTTTAAATTTATTGGGTTTTACAAGTTTTTCATGAAAAAAAATTCTAAACATCAAAATAGGTTTAGAAAAGATAAGATAAGGCATGTATCGGATTCAATAGGTCAAGTTTTTGCTTAGTTACTAGCTTAAAAACTAGTAGTAACTACCCTTTGCTTGCTTGTGCTCGGCTAGAGAGATCACTAAACACTTAGGAAAAAATTAGAGAAGGTTGACGAGTTGTGCGATAAAGACCGCCTTTTTTGCCATTCTCAAGTTGCTCAAACAATCTGAAATGACTTAAGTGATTCTCAGACGGCACGATCCTAGATTGAATCCTTTTCTCATTCCAATGCAAACCACTCTCTGATGGCTTGAGTGGTACTTTGCAAATTTAGCTTTTCTTGATCCCCAATTACACTCAAATTCCAATGATGTACATAAAGTGGAACTCTCTAATACTTTTCAAAGTATCCTCCTAAAAAACTAGAGGGCCAAGAAACTCCTATATCCTTAAGATCCAAATGCCAAACTATCTTAATTCTTCTTGCAACTTCACACTTTGGAGAAGAAGATCTTGCTTTATGTTTTGCTTAAATCTATATTGGTTGTGTGCATACCAAGAGTCTTGGGAGAGGATGCTTAAATATTACTTGAGGCCTAGACAGTTCATCACGATGAGCACGTCCAAGTGAAACTACTCAAGACTTCAATGGGTGAATCCAAAGAAGAGATTGACAAAGAAAGAAGCATCTAACCATATGCAAATTGGTTAAGGTATAAGAAGACTCAAGTACTTGTAATTGTCTTTGTGTGTNTATCATAAGCATATAAATTCCATAAATTATCACAATGTCAATATCTCAATGAGCACATATTAACATTTCTTTCCAACACATTTTTTCTAAGCATGTTATTCTTCATTATGACATAACAACTTGATTCACACATAGGCATTTGGCAAACACCATCAAAGCAACAATTCATGTTATCACTCAAGAATTTACAGCTCATTCACAAAGCATAATATAAAGCATATAGTATGCCCACATAACACCCATTTTTCATAGAATTACACAATAATTGTGACCCACCAATTCCAATCTAGGAATTTCACTTAATTTAGGTCAAATTCACAAACCCAATTCATCAATCACCCAACTCTATCCATTTCACAATCATATACAAGTGGTATATATAGCTATCCATCTACCCATTACATATAACCCTATAGGTTGTAAAATAAACCCAAGTAAGAAGAAACTCTACCTCTTAAAGCGTCAAACGACGTTGGGAAGCTCCAAGAACCTAAGAAAAACTTGAATCCTCACTTCCCCAAAATCTCATTTTTCAACCTTCGGTGAAACCCGTCATTTTTGGTGTGGTCGCGTAGCCTTCGGCGAGGAGAATGTCTTTTGTTCTTGTCCCGAGTGAATTTGAGCACCGTAGCCTTGTAGATCGTAGAGAGAATGTAGAGTTGTTTCCTCACTTTCCCTCTCTTTCTCGCAACGTTAATGGCCGGCTGAAGAATGGGGGAAAAATCTGATTTTTCTCCCTATTTATACTCTTAGAATACTTGGCCCACAACGCGCCACACAGCCCTCTTTTTCCTTGGTCCATTTTCATCCCAAATGATTAAAATTCGCCCCGATTCAAGTTCAAATAAATTTTATTTCAATTTGCCTTAAATTGTTTCCCAACTTTTGAAATTTTATTGAAAATCTCATTTTTGGGTCACCCGATACAGGACCGCTTCGCAAAACGCAAAAAATTTGATTATCTCAGAATTCGATGAAATTTGACGTGGTAACTAGATTTTGCGAGACGAATCCAAAAATGAGGTCCGTTTCGTCATCCGATATCTAAAAAACTAAGGTTTTCAACCCATACTATAGTGACAAAATTACTATTTTGCCCTTATTTACAAAAGTTTAAATTTATTGGGTTTTACAAGTTTTTCATGGAAAAAAATTCTAAACATCAAAATAGGTTTAGAAAAGATAAGATAAGGCATGTATCGGATTCAATAGGTCAAGTTTTTGCTTAGTTACTAGCTTAAAAACTAGTAGTAACTACCCTTTGCTTGCTTGTGCTCGGCTAGAGAGATCACTAAACACTTAGGAAAAAATTAGAGAAGGTTGACGAGTTGTGCGATAAAGACCGCCTTTTTTGCCATTCTCAAGTTGCTCAAACAATCTGAAATGACTTAAGTGATTCTCAGACGGCACGATCCTAGATTGAATCCTTTTCTCATTCCAATGCAAACCACTCTCTGATGGCTTGAGTGGTACTTTGCAAATTTAGCTTTTCTTGATCCCCAATTACACTCAAATTCCAACGATGTACATAAAGTGGAACTCTCTAATACTTTTCAAAGTATCCTCCTAAAAAACTAGAGAGCCAAGAAACTCCTATATCCCTAAGATCCAAATGCCAAACTATCTTAATTCTTCTTGCAACTTCACACCTTGGAGAAGAAGATCTTGCTTTATGTTTTGCCTAAATCTATATTGGTTGTGTGCATACCAAGTGTCTTGGGAGAGGATGCTTAAATATTACTTGAGGCCTAGACAGTTCATCACGATGAGCACGTCCAAGTGAAACTGCTCAAGACTTCAATGGGTGAATCCGAAGAAGAGATTGACAAAGAAAGAAGCATCTAACCATATGCAAATTGGTTAAGGTATAAGAAGACTCAAGTACTTGTAATTTTCTTTGTGTTTAGTAGATTAGCCTAGGTGAACCAAAACAAATTTCTTGATTTTTTTGAAAGAGTTTCCATGTAAAAATTACTTACACTGTGGATGTTCTTATTCTTCCTTAAATTTTGCACACACTTGCTGTAGTATACATTATGTCTAATGAACTGACACTTGAGTTGTTTCATTCAATTTCTTCATCAAAATTGAGGTTTTGGTACTTGACTTGTAGGAGGGATCAAATGATTGCATATACATATCCATTCAATCATGAAAGGTTTTTTTTGTGAGTAAAAAAGGTTCAAATGCTTAATTGACAAATTAATCTTTTAATTTGGCAATTGTGATCGCTTAGGTTATAAAATGAAGGTTGTTCAATCGATAATTTTTAATTAGCCTATTCAGCCCTCCCCCTTCTAGGTTGTGCTAGCGATTTCTCGTGTATAATCAAATGGGAAGATCCTAACATTAAGAGCATTTCAATATCCAATCACATATGCAAGCCATATTGTAATTGTAGTGCAACCGGCAAAATTTTTAAGCAAATATCACACTAACAATGAAGTTTATATTGTCCTAAAACTTGAACCCCAAAAAAAAAAATGCATAAAAGCAGAACTCTGATATACATATTGAACCAGAATTTCAAAACCTCAAATTATGCAACAAGCTATGCCTGCACTGCTGACTGCTCTTAACCATTACCTGACACGTTTCCAAGGCATGCTACATGTATTTGTCAAGGAAAGCAAATAAATTGGAAGCAGCTTNAAAAACAAAAAAAAATGCATAAAAGCAGAACTCTGATATACATATTGAACCAGAATTTCAAAACCTCAAATTANCAAAAAAAAAAATGCATAAAAGCAGAACTCTGATATACATATTGAACCAGAATTTCAAAACCTCAAATTATGCAACAAGCTATGCCTGCACTGCTGACTGCTCTTAACCATTACCTGACACGTTTCCAAGGCATGCTACATGTATTTGTCAAGGAAAGCAAATAAATTGGAAGCAGCTTACCTCTACTGAATGGCATGCTTTTACACTACAATACAACTAATGCAATTAGAGCTGTGCATCATGTGTTCTTGTATGAAGATCCAAACCTTCACCTAATTTTGGAATTTTCTTTAAAGGATTCTGCAACTTTCTCCCTTGATAGTGGCGGTTGTCATAACTCACACTGTTACCACATTTGAATTAGTCATCATCTACAGTTCAAAAAAAACTAGTCATCATCTGGCTCAGTCGAGAAGTCAGGCTCTTCAGGCTTCTGCAACTTGGGCAATCCAACATCCTTGGTCTTCTGAGCTCCTCTCCTTGTGTTAGCAGCAAATCTTGAAGCCAGTATTGTGACTCCCAAGTTCTGTTTTGCTTGAGACGAATTTACTGGTTTAGCATTGTCCTCTTCGCTTTCTTGTTCTGTTTCATCAACTACTTGCTCATCAGGAGCAAAAGAGGAGAATGACTCTGTCATGCTAAGGTTCTTTGCCATCGTTCTCTTCATGTGTCGGCACCAAGCAGCCTGAATGAAACAGGCAGCCCAAGTCCTCCAGTGGTGAGAGTAACAACGAAATGTGTGTTGAAGCTTCTTACTGTGGAGACGTCTAAATTGATTGGCTACAAACTTGAGATCTTCTGCTCGCAATGCAAAGGCTTCCACTTCATTAAGGGCTCTCACTGTTCTTGTCGAAGAAGGCAAGTTGAGAGTAGATTTTGGAAGCAGTGCCCATGCAAGAAGTTCCTCACCGCAAAAGTCGCCAGGTCTCAATGTAATTGAATTGAAGAAACCTGTTCGGCCTCCATTTGTAGTTGAGCTCTCTAGTCTCCCTCTGATAATAAAAAGCATTTCTGTAACGGGATCCCCCTCACGAACTATGTAGGTGCCTTGAGTACTTAAGGATGATAGGAGGCGCTCACATATGGCATCAAGTAGTTGATCATCCATCTCTGAGAAAAAGGGGACCTGCAATTTGGAATTGTTTCAAGTTAATCGTGATTTAATGCAAGAACTAATGAAAAGCTATTGCTACAACTTTCTCCAGGAGAGTGACCTGTCCAGGGGAAGCAAGAATTGGCATTGAATTGGTCCTACATTGACTTACTAGGACGACGATATCAACAACCAAAAAGTGAAAATTCATGAGTTAGAAGTGATTTAGATTTATTAAGATCTCCATGAAGCCTAAAATGTAGTAGAACGCTAGCCCAGTACATGCACTCATGCGTTAACAAGAGCAAAAACTCCTTTAGTCTACCCTATTCACAAAGCGGCAAAATTCTATGAAATGGGGCATATACGATTCTCCCAAGTAGGGATGATAGTGGACCAGAAAAAATAAATATTCGTCCAAATCCGTTCTGTTTGGACCAGGGATGGACCATGCGTATTGGACAGTGGACTTATACGAGGATATCCATATAAACCCATGCGGGGATGGACTGAAACTCATCCCCGTCCCATCCCTCCCCGCCTTGCTAAACTCGTACTATATATATATATATATGATAAAGTAGTTATAAAAGTTTGTTTTTTCATGGCTCAGATTGCTCGACGATTATTGATCCGACTGTTGTAATGCGAAAATTTTCTAAAACTACTATCTCTCATCTAATTCTCTCTGCTTATCTCATACTTACTGACACAACTCTCTCTCTATCTTATACTCTCTCTTATCTCTCACACATTTTAAACACACATTCTCCCATCTCCTGAACGGTTATATATATCTAATAATAACAAANCCTTATCTCATACTTACTGACACAACTCTCTCTCTATCTTATACTCTCTCTTATCTCTCACACGTTTTAAACACACATTCTCCCATCTCCTGAACGGTTATATATATCTAATAATAACAAAATATATCTAATACCCATTAAAACTCTAATAACAAGGATTATTTCTAACAAATTTTTGGTCCATTAACATATGTCATCAGCCAGAAATTTTATTTAGGGTGGACACGTTCATTATACACTCTAATGTTTTTTCTCCTAACCAATCATGCTATATGATATATTTATATTTATTATATCATATTTGATACATGAAGTCTATTTAAAATAAAATGACAAAAAAATAATGTATATTGTATATGTATACAATATTGACTAATTATCACCATTGTAAAAAAAGTGAACCTAATTGTCATTTTTATAATTAAAAAATATCAGTCATCCACTAACCATCCATTAAAATTATTTAATAAACGATGCTCTAAACATTATCACTAAAATATTAGCATAGTAAAACTATTAAACAAAAATTTAAAAGGTAAACATATTAAAAAAATTAAAATTGATTGGCACATAATAAAGACTATAATCAATAATCAAATAAAAATAAAAGACATTTTATGGTAGAAAAACAAAGTCAAATAAAGATCAATTGAAAAACTTTCAATTGCAAAAATTCATAATAAAATGGAGGTCATCTGAAGAAAACTTTATTATAATAAAAAAAAACTAAATAATTGAAATAAGAAAATTATAGAGTAAGCACAAGTAAAAAATGTGTAGAATATATAAATATACATATCATGTTCTTTAAAAAAAATTTGAAGGCGGACCTGTGCCTAGGGGTGTTCAAATTTCTGATCGGCCGCAAGTTCCTACCCTACTAAACATCTAGCCACAAAAATCGGGTAGGAATGCGGACGAATTTTTGGTTTTCTGACAATTTTCGGATAGGAATGCGGAATAGCCATCCATTTTCACATTCCTACCCTACCCTACCTGCAATAATTTTTTAATATATATATATAAACTAAAAAAAACCCTAACCACAGGCAGAACAATTATGATTTTAATGTATTTCATATAGTTTAAAGTTTAAACTTAAATTAATTGTTATTGTATTTGTGTTACAATTATGGTGGATTGATGTTCATATTTTCTTGTGTTTTATTATAATTCTTGTTGTAGTTGTTTTAGATTTTACTGTTAATTTATTTATTGTGTTGTTAAATTGGTACATAGTATTTAATTAAATTGTTAAAATGATCCAAAAATTAATTGTTACAAAAATGTTTATCCGATTTCCTACCTGACTTCCTACCCGATTAATCGGGTAAGAAGTCGAGTAGGAATACCACACCTGTCGGGTAGGGTAGGCCAAGAAAAAACTCTTCCACAAAGTATCAGGTAGGAAGATGAAAAAGCATATTTTCTACCCATAGGGTAGGGTGAACATGCCTACCTGTGCCCACCCTTGCCCCTGTATAACTCTGTCCATGTATGTCATTATATATCTATCTATCTATATCTATATAATCTTAATTGAATTTTCATTCATTTTACAGTTTTTCTCTCTTATCTCTCACACATTTTAACATACACTCATCTCTCATATAACTCTATTTTTCTATCTACCTCATACTCACAGACACACATTCTCTTTATCCTAAACGCATATAATAATAAAGTAATAAGAATTGGAGAGTTTGGCCTGAATGGCAATATATATCTAATAATAACAAAATATAACTAATACCTATTAAAACTCTAATTTTTATCTATGTCATACTCTCATCTCTCATATAACTCTCTCTATACACCCGTCAACATGCAATTTCGACTCCAACCCAAAAAAAAAAAAGATATTTGGTAGGTATAATGATTAAATATATAAATTGTGTATGTTGATATTTTTAGGGGTTGTGTTTTTAGAGATGTTTTGCCAAAATTTTTTAGAAAATAGTGTTTTCAACATGATTTTGAATTGTGTAACTAAAGAAAATAAAGTACTGTTTGAAAATATTTATATTGCAAGACCGGTGCTCGAGGTTTTTTGAATTACTTAATGCCTTTAGGCACAGGTTATTTGTAATACATATATATAATATCACAAAGACACAAATTCCACCTATTTATTCATACATATATATATATATATATTATCACAAACCCCACCCACCCACACACTCTCCTCTTTATCCCAAAAAAAAAATTTACTCTTTTTTTTTTTTGATCCACTTGTTATGTAATATGGTTTCATCCTTCTTGCAAAACCATTTGTGAGGTTTTATGATTTTTTTTAATTTTTTCTTAAAATCATATAAATTAATTATTATGGACTGGGACAATGGCAAGGACAAGGACGGGAATCAAAATTTACTCGTGGAGTGGGGACAGGGATTAAAATTTCCCCTGCTAACGGGGGTGGACGAATATTTTTGAAGCGGATAAAGGGGTGGAGACTACTTCCCCCGCCCCAATCCACTGCCATCCCTATCCCCAGGAGATATAGATGCATTCCATATGGACACTGTAAGTCGATGAAGCCGGTCTCTGCCCAGTGGATATGAGGCACAATACAAAAGGTATCCNCCCTGCTAACGGGGGTGGACGAATATTTTTGAAGCGGATAAAGGGGTGGAGACTACTTCCCCCGCCCTGATCCACTGCCATCCCTATCCCCAGGAGATATAGATGCATTCCATATGGACACTGGAAGTCGATGAAGCCGGTCTCTGCCCAGTGGATATGAGGCACAATACAAAAGGTATCCCAATAAGAAGAGCAAAAAAAATTTCAGTTTTTGCAAAGACAGAATGCTATCTAGGCCAATAGAAACCAGAAGTGAATCACAATACTGCACAAAATGATAGTTTTCTTACTAGAAATTCTCTTCCTTATGTGTTCCTTGAATTGTGAAAACAAGTGCAGGTACACTATACTTGCACATTGGAAATGGACCTTGGTGTAGCACATATATAGCATTAGATGAGGATGAAAGCAAAAAATATCTTACACGTCGAACAAGGTCCAAACATAAGTGGCGTTGGATATCTCTACGAAGATCTGTAGGCAAGGCATGCAGTATAGAATCTTCGTCAACTCCTCGTGTTGCAAGCCACTTGTATTGTACAAACCTCCGAACACGTTCTTGCAAATCTCGAGGGAGTTGGCGATGCGTCATCCACTCCTCAGTATCACGTCGCTTTAGCCTCCACTCCTCAAGCCTCACAGTGATAGATTGCAGGTAGGTCTACACTTGCAACAAGTACAAATGGTGAGCAAGAAAAACATTTCAACGTGTTATGTTCTCTATTAATATTGCAACACATACAAAATCATACTAAACTATTCCACATAGAGATTGAATGGCCCTCTCATTTGCAGATAAGCTGGATAGTAATCATATCAAAGAAATACATGATGGCAATTCTGTACTGCAGAAAGGGTTTTGAAAGATTCATAATCTTGGGCATCTAATGGGTACGTTACATTTCCCTAAAACCCACAAAAGCTCACAATTGGTAAGAATTGAGGAGGACCCGTTGATAACTTAATGTCCCCAATTATGATGAACCTGAAGATGAGGTGAAAGTCTAGGCACTACATTTCAAGAGGGACTTTTACTTATAGACACAGACAGTCGCTTACAAGTTATGCATTGATATTAGCAGCTACAACAAATACCGATGGTGATGTCTTTTGCAAGTGGCAATCCTGATATCTACGTTTTGCGTCTATTTCTTAGTCTCTCATAATGTTTGCTATGGGAGTCTGTCTGCTGTAAACGGACATGAACTGTACAATACAGGCCACAAAAGAAGTAGAAAGTAAGATTTTATATGGGTATGTTGATACTACTTTGACATGTGAACACCTGAGAAGTCGTACAATACAATGCATGTTAAATATAGAAGTCCTAATTACAAACTCATGTAACTTCTGCATATTTTGCTTCGCTTTCCCACCAGAAACTACCTATTTCTTGTGTGAAATCAATATATTCTGCAATTCCAATCTTCAAATAATTGTTCAGCCAAAAGACGTAGGTCACCTCATTTAGATTCTAGTCCACTGTTTTCAACACAGTACGAGAAATTATTATGCTAACCATCGGTCTAGGTAATCTACTTTTATTCACTCTTCAACCTAGTAGCCTCAGGGTCTTCTTCAATCAACTTCAGCTGATTCTCTTAAATACCAGTGGTGGATACTGACAGCTTCTTACAATTGTATACACTCACCAGTGGTATTTTTATGGTTAAGTCTATTGCACATCAGTAATCAGTCATCAGGTAAATAGTCCACATAAGCATGGTAATGGAAAATGATAAGTACCATGAGGAAACAAGGACCACCATAAACAACTAAAGGTTCCAAAATCTAGTGGATGTAAATGTATGCACCAGGAAAACCAACAAATATTTCAGAAGCCAAGAATTCAACTGATTAGATATGAAAAAATCTCCTAATCACTCCATAAATTTTATTCTCTTCACTGTTGGTCTTCAACATTTGGCTTGATCTCATTTTCCATTCAGCATCACTGAAATATTCTGTTTTCAAAAGCTCCATTTACCATCACATGAAGGAGGGCTTAATAAATCTGAAATTTGATGGTACTTGAGTGAACCTTTTCTGGAGTAACATCATATCAAGAAAAATAATAGAAAACAAATGTTTTACAAAGACTAAAAACAGCTTTGAAATTTCTAAGGAAGATCAATTACACCAGGCTAAACCTCCAAAACTAATAATCGCAGAAATACCCTGTTATCAAGTCAAATTTTAAAAGAGCTTTTAGTGCGACTCCAAAGCCATTTTTAGAAAATAACTAAGCATAAATGACACAAGCATTCAGTAGAATCCCAAATTCCCAATACCATCCATAGAAGTATTGGGATCACAGCACTCAAGGTGATTCGGTGGTAGTATCAGATATTTTTTCATGAAAAAGGAAGAAAATGTATGACTGCGCCCCTTACGGGCAAGTGATTATGGAGAATATAAGAGTAGGGTGGTTGATCCATCTGGGATGTTCTCTTGTAAATCTTTCTTTGAGTGTTTGATTGACACTTTCACCTTTTCCAGTGTTCTCTCCATCTATGATGCTTTGGAAGGCAAAGGTGCCATAAAGGTCCAAATTTAGTGCATGGCCGATAGCTCGTGGCAAAATTTATACTAATGATGTGCTTCAGAAAAGGAAGCCTTATGCTTGTTTGCTACCACAGTGGGGCGTTATGTTTCAAAGTTAGGGGGAACCCTTGATTATTGTCCCGTTGCTTGAGAACAGTGGTGGAAGTTATTCCAATTGGCAAAAATGAGTTGGGTGGTTCCTAGGCACTATGTCTCCATGTTTATGGAAGCCTTCAGGGGCTTTAGATGGGATTTCGGCTACAAATTTTTTCAAATTGTGCTATTCTTGGCTTTTGAGTGATTTGGTTGAACCGAATGCTAGAGTTTTGATAGGAAAAGAGAGAGCAATCATTGCTTATGGGCTAGAGTGTAGTTTCTGGTTCTTGTGGGCATCAGTGACCAAGGAGTTTGATGGCCTTCCTCTCTTTTACACCGCTGGTTTGGATTTTTTTGATGTAGTTTTCCTATTTTTTGTCATAATCCTTGGGAGGATGTCTTGTCCTCCATGGTATCTTTTTGATGTTATTGTTTCTTTTTCTAATATAATTTCGATGATTAACAAAAAAAATGAATTTTTTAATTGTCAGTTGACCATTATCAGTTTCATAACACTTCAAGAAAAAGAGCAGTCCTTGAGATTGTTAGAGCATTTCAAACATTTATTTTGGAACTTAATCTAAACAAAAATATCGGTCAAAGAGAGTAAGTGTTTCTCAATACCTGCATGTTTCCAATCAAATGGGCAAACAAGACGAGTCCCAAGATGGCAATGAGTATTGCAAATGAGGTTTCCCCAATAAATGTGCTGGTGGACAAATTTTGGCCATACGAACTGTGAAATTTAGATGGAAAGAGACATTTCAAATGTCACAAGTAAAGAACCTGTTCCAAATAGCACACATATTCTATAATTGATTCAAGTATAGCAGCATATATTTAAAGTCATGCAACAAAGTAAAGATACCAAAAAATCTCACAGACATTTGGCATAACAATTTGCATCAGTGACTATTACACCATGCCAATAATAATTTAAATTTAGAAACCGTCCTAGAAGCTAAAGCATTAATTGGAAACTTTGAAGCTCTGAAAACGCAATAGATGGAGAACAAAATAATTATTTCAGAATGAAGAGCCACTTCCATCCCTGTTAAACGGGGGTTTTTACCATTCAAACAAAAGAACTGTTAATGCTATTAAAAGTAGACAACTTTGAGTAAATTGTCCTCAAATGATGCTCATATCTGTCAAAAGAAATTTATGCTGCAAAAATAGATTAAAAATGAAGTTTGACTTTATTAGAAGCAGTTCTCTGAAAGTAATGTAATAATCTGAGTTTCTTCTCCATTTCTTATTGTAGCTTGGTCCTTGAGATCTATTTTTGGTGTGACCAGGATCTTGACAGTTAAGAAGTAAAAAACTACAATAATATGTTAGAAGGAGGAGAGCAGGACAGAAGAAGAGAAGAGGAGAAAAAGAATGAGAATAATCTTTGTATGAGCTATGTTGCCCTACACTCTTATTTATAATAAATTGATATTATGAGTAATTACATTATTACCATACATTTATAATAATATAAAATAAGAACTCTAACACTCCCCCACAAGCTGGAGCATAAAAATCAAAGATACCTAATTTGGAACAAAGATTAGTGAAAACAGATCGAGTCAATGGTTTGGTAAGAATATCACCCAGCTGATTAGTAGACTTGATGTATCGTGTGATAATCTCCTTTCGCATTAGGAGATCTCGAATAAAATGATATTCTACTTTAATGTGTTTAGTCCTCTTATGAAAGACCTCGCAATGAAAATAGCCGTCTAGTTGTCACAATGCATTTCCATAGGAAAGGCCACACTAATACTCATTTCATGAACTAAAGAATGAACTCACAACATTTCACACACAATATGAGCCATGACCCGATATTCAGTCTCTACACTTGAATGTGCAACTATATTATGTTTCTTGTTGCGCCACGTCACAAGATTGCCACCAATAAATATACAGTAACCCAAAATAAATCGTCTATCAACACGATTATCTGTCCAGTAGTATCAAAAAAGCCAATAATAGTCATTGATGATGAAGAACGATATAATAATCTTTTATCCGGTGCTCTTTTCAGATACCGAAGAATACGGCAAATAGCCTCTCAATGAGACTTACGAAGAGCATGCATGAACTGACTAACAACACCAATAGCACGGGTAATATCAAGACATGTAACTATAAAATAAAACAGCTTAATAATCAACCTTTGATAACGCTTACATCATCAAAAACTTCACAACTCTCAGCATCTAACTTAATCGTAGAGTCCATGGGAGTATCAGTTGGAAGTGCACCAAGAGTATCAATTTCAGACAATAAATTTAATACATACTTCGTTGGCACAAACTGATACCTTCCTTTGACCGAACAACTTCAATCCCAACAAAATACCGAAGAAGACATAGGTTTTTAGTATGGAATTGATTCCCCAAATGAATCTTGAAAATGGGCAATGATATCTAAATCATTACCATTAATGATAATGTCATCAACATACATAATAAGAATAATAATAATGTGGAAGAACGACAAATAAAAACTAAATGGTTCTGAAGTAGAACGCCGAAAACCATACTCAAGTACAATAGTACTGAACTTATCAAACTAAGTATGTGGTGATTATTTCAAACCATATAGTGCTTTCTTCAACGACACACTAATTGTTCCTTAACTAAGGTAATAGAATATATACCTCCTCTTGTAAGTCTCCATGTAAAACTGCATTCTTGATTTCTAGTTGATACAAAGGGTAATCATAACTAACTACAACAGAAATAAGAACTCTGACAAAGATAAGACGAATAACAGGAGAAAAAGTCTCATAATAATCCATACCATGTCTATGTGTAGCCTTTGGCAACTAAGCATGTCTTCAAATGCTCAACTGAACCATCGGGTTGATACTCACTGTATAAATTCAACGACAACTAACAGACAACTTAATAGAAAGAAGAGAAGTAAGATCCCTTGTTTGATTCTCATGACCGGTAAGTTTCATCAAATGTTGAAAGAATGAATTTCTTTTGTGATTCCTTCTTTCTGCTCTTTGCTTAGCTACACCGGCATAGAGAAGCCCATGTCCTTTATGGATCTAGGAGTGCATACGAAGCTAGTGGGATTCCGCATTCAATCGGAATTAACTTAGTTGGTTTACAAAAGGAAGGCACTCAAGACTCTATATAGTAGTTTATGCCCTTAAGGGCTTTCATTTCTACATCCATAGCCAATTTCTAACCAAAAGATGTCAAAGCTTGTCGCAAAGAGCTAGGAACAAATACAGAAGACAGTCGATACAAAACAACAAAAGAATGATGAAAGTCAATGTAAATAAACAAAAATAGAAATGGAAATGGAATTCTTGATACAAGTACGAATGATGGTTTGGTAAATCAGAAGTGGCCAAACTAGTTGACAGTTGTAAGACCTCAATAGAATCAAGTGATGATTGTAGAACTGGAGCATATGGAATAACCAGTTAGTCCTTAGAATGACGATAAACCTACAACAGAGTAGTAATCAAAAAGGGTGAGGAAATACAATCTGGTACAATAGGCAACAAGAGCTCTTCCTGACTAGGAAAGACTAAATTTGGGGAAAGTGCATGTCATAATAGAGAAAAGAAAGACGATGACTCAAAAAATGTAACATCAGCACTGACATACTATCGGCGAAAGATAAGGTCATAGCACCCATAACTTTTCTGAGTACAAGAATGTCCCAAAAAGACACTTAACTGAGCAAGTTGAAAGTTTATCCCACCCCGAACCAAGAAGATGAACACATACAACGCAATCAAAAACACGAGGAATAAGTCTAAATNATATGTTAGAAGGAGGAGAGCAGGACAGAAGAAGAGAAGAGGAGAAAAAGAATGAGAATAATCTTTGTATGAGCTATGTTGCCCTACACTCTTATTTATAATAAATTGATATTATGAGTAATTACATTATTACCATANTGTTAGAAGGAGGAGAGCAGGACAGAAGAAGAGAAGAGGAGAAAAAGAATGAGAATAATCTTTGTATGAGCTATGTCGCCCTACACTCTTATTTATAATAAATTGATATTATGAGTAATTACATTATTACCATACATTTATAATAATATAAAATAAGAACTCTAACACTCCCCCACAAGCTGGAGCATAAAAATCAAAGATACCTAATTTGGAACAAAGATTAGTGAAAACAGATCGAGTCAATGGTTTGGTAAGAATATCACCCAGCTGATTAGTAGACTTGATGTATCGTGTGATAATCTCCTTTCGCATTAGGAGATCTCGAATAAAATGATATTCTACTTTAATGTGTTTAGTCCTCTTATGAAAGACCTCGCAATGAAAATAGCCGTCTAGTTGTCACAATGCATTTCCATAGGAAAGGCCACACTAATACTCATTTCATGAACTAAAGAATGAACTCACAACATTTCACACACAATATGAGCCATGACCCGATATTCAGTCTCTACACTTGAATGTGCAACTATATTATGTTTCTTGTTGCGCCACGTCACAAGATTGCCACCAATAAACATACAGTAACCCAAAATAAATCGTCTATCAACACGATTATCTGTCCAGTAGTATCAANGATACTCATATCATGAACTAAAGAATGAACTCACAACATTTCACACACAATATGAGCCATGACCCGATATTCAGTCTCTACACTTGAACGTGCAACTATATTATGTTTCTTGTTGCGCCACGTCACAAGATTGCCACCAATAAATATACAGTAACCCAAAATAAATCGTCTATCAACACGATTATCTGTCCAGTAGTATCAAAAAAGCCAATAATAGTCATTGATGATGAAGAACGATATAATAATCTTTTATCCGGTGCTCTTTTCAGATACCGAAGAATACGGCAAATAGCCTCTCAATGAGACTTACGAAGAGCATGCATGAACTGACTAACAACACCACGGGTAATATCAAGACATGTAACTATAAAATAAAACAGCTTAATAATCAACCTTTNCGGCAAATAGCCTCTCAATGAGACTTACGAAGAGCATGCATGAACTGACTAACAACACCAATAGCACGGGTAATATCAAGACATGTAACTATAAAATAAAACAGCTTAATAATCAACCTTTGATAACGCTTACATCATCAAAAACTTCACAACTCTCAGCATCTAACTTAATCGTAGAGTCCATGGGAGTATCAGTTGGAAGTGCACCAAGAGTATCAATTTCAGACAATAAATTTAATACATACTTCGTTGGCACAAACTGATACCTTCCTTTGACCGAACAACTTCAATCCCAACAAAATACCGAAGAAGACATAGGTTTTTAGTATGGAATTGATTCCCCAAATGAATCTTGAAAATGGGCAATGATATCTAAATCATTACCATTAATGATAATGTCATCAACATACATAATAAGAATAATAATACATGTGGAAGAACGACAAATAAAAACTAAATGGTTCTGAAATAGAACGCCGAAAACCATACTCAAGTACAATAGTACTGAACTTATCAAACTAAGTATGTGGTGATTATTTCAAACCATATAGTGCTTTCTTCAACGACACACTAATTGTTCCTTAACTAAGGTAATAGAATATATACCTCCTCTTGTAAGTCTCCATGTAAAACTGCATTCTTGATTTCTAGTTGATACAAAGGGTAATCATAACTAACTACAACAGAAATAAGAACTCTGACAAAGATAAGACGAATAACAGGAGAAAAAGTCTCATAATAATCCATACCATGTCTATGTGTAGCCTTTGGCAACTAAGCATGTCTTCAAATGCTCAACTGAACCATCGGGTTGATACTCACTGTATAAATTCAACGACAACTAACAGACAACTTAATAGAAAGAAGAGAAGTAAGATCCCTTGTTTGATTCTCATGACCGGTAAGTTTCATCAAATGTTGAAAGAATGAATTTCTTTTGTGATTCCTTCTTTCTGCTCTTTGCTTAGCTACACCGGCATAGAGAAGCCCATGTCCTTTATGGATCTAGGAGTGCATACGAAGCTAGTGGGATTCCGCATTCAATCGGAATTAACTTAGTTGGTTTACAAAAGGAAGGCACTCAAGACTCTATATAGTAGTTTATGCCCTTAAGGGCTTTCATTTCTACATCCATAGCCAATTTCTAACCAAAAGATGTCAAAGCTTGTCGCAAAGAGCTAGGAACAAATACAGAAGACAAAGTCGATACAAAACAACAAAAGAATGATGAAAGTCAATGTAAATAAACAAAAATAGAAATGGAAATGGAATTCTTGATACAAGTACGAATGATGGTTTGGTAAATCAGAAGTGGCCAAACTAGTTGACAGTTGTAAGACCTCAATAGAATCAAGTGATGATTGTAGAGCTGGAGCATATGGAATAACCAGTTAGTCCTTAGAATGACGATAAACCTACAACAGAGTAGTAATCAAAAAGGGTGGGAAATACAATCTGGTACAATAGGCAGCAAGAGCTCTTCCTGACTAGGAAAGACTAAATTTGGGAAAAGTGCATGTCCTAATAGAGAAAAGAAAGACGATGACTCAAAAAATGTAACATCAGCACTGACATACTATCGGCGAAAGATAAGGTCATAGCACCCATAACTTTTCTGAGTACAAGAATGTCCCAAAAAGACACTTAACTGAGCAAGTTGAAAGTTTATCCCACCCCGAACCAAGAAGATGAACACATACAACGCAATCAAAAACACGAGGAATAAGTCTAAATAACGGTTTATCATGATAAAGTAACGAGAAAGGAGATTTGTTGTCAAAAATGGAGGAAGTCATGTGATTAATAAGATAAATTGAGATAAGCACAGAATCAACCCAACATGATTTTGACATATGCATGTTAAACATGAAGGTGCGGGCAACATCCAACAAATGACAATGTTTGTGTTCGGCAATGCCATTTTGTTAGGAGGTATGAGGACAGGTAATTTGATTGATAATGTCATAATATACACAAAAGTTTTTCATAAATGATTGAAATACTCAATGACATTGTCAGACAGAAGAACATTAATATGGGTATTGAACCGGACCAGAATTCTATTATAAAAAATGGTAAAGACCTTATGCAATTTAGATCGGTCTTTCATAAAAAAATAACTAAGTCATACAAGAGAAATCATTAACAATGATAACAAAGTGCTGAAAACAAAAAATACTTTTTACATGTTGCAAGACCCCATATATCTGTAAGAACAACATGAAATGAACTAAACTAACGACTTAAAGAACTAGGAAGAAAAAAACTATGGTAATGTTTGCCCAATTGACAAACATCACATTCTTATAAAAAAGAAGAACTCTGACCACGGATAACTTGACACAACTTTTGTAAGGAAGGATGACCTAGTCAAAAGTGTCACTAAAGATGAGACATAATAACACTCAAGGCAAGAACCAAATCACTAGGAACCAAACCAAATCACAGGGTCGCTCATGTCTCACACCAATCACCTTCTTCGTGTTGAGTTCCTAAAAAACACAAGATGAAAAAAAAGTTACCGAATACGATAAAAATTTAATTAATTGACTCAGATAACAATTTAAAAAGAAAAATTAGGAACAAACAACCCAGNGAGTGTTTGACTTCCTTGCGAGTTTTAATATTGAACATAATCAGGCTCAAGTTCAAATTTTGGGTCGCAATCCATTCCCTACTTTACAAGAAGCTTATGCCCATGTTCAACAGCAGAAGAGTCGAATGATTGCTATGGTTTATGCTCCTACTTAGGACTAGTCTACATTAGTTGTTATCCCTCAACGTGATATGAGTTCAGCCTNTAACTATTGGATGAGTTAACGAAGTTGAGAGAGATCATCATGAGAATCAATAGTATATGCAACTATTGGCAGAAATCTAATGTACTAGAGAACCTGAAGTGTCATTAGAAGCTTGATTAGCATATGTTGGTATCTCATTGTTATGTTATGTCATCTTATATTAGGATTTAAACCCTAACACACTACGCTCTTCTGTTAATCTCTCTTCTTCTTACTAATCTTCTTCTCTTCCTAACCCTAATTACTTTATAATTTAACTTGGTATCAGAGCAGCAATCTAGATTCAAAGTCTCAAAGTTGTTAGAAATTTTAGGAAATTATCAAACCCGAGAAAACCCTGCTAACGTCATTTTTTCAGTTGATGGCATCATTTTTCGGTTACTGATTTCAGCTTCTGACATGTTGACGTCAGCATGAACATGTCAAAAATTCACAAAATAATTACAAATTTCATAGACTCTAAGTGCTAAATTTTATGGTGATTTTCTTGAAATTTTTTGAAATCATTTGGTAAAACTTTCAATTTTTTTAGGATTTTTGGTTATTTTTGAGTTCGAACTCCAGATCTAGTTTTTTATGGAGATTTCGAAGGATTTCTGCTTCGATGTCACTGTATGAGGTGTGAATAGGTTGGATCTACATTACCCATTTTTTTTGTTGAAGATTGTTGACTTTTGGGATGATTTTTGGGGTTTTTGGAGTCCTAGCTATGGTCCTCGATCGGATCTGGCTTCTCTAATTCCTTTACGGTTTTCCCTACTTCGGATCTGTGTTGTGAGCCTCGACTAGGGTAGATAATTGATGCCCAGTTGTTTTTGTTGTTCTTTGGATTAGATTTGTGAGGATTTGTGAAGTTTTTGACCCTTCTCGCTCTGCCAACGCCTGTTTTGGCCACTGTTGGCCCTTTTTTGGCTTTTCCTGCTCTAGCCTCCACTATTTTGCTCCAATAGTTACTATTGAAGCCTTTTGGGATAGTTGATGCCTTATTCTGGTTACGGACAAATTTTTCAATCATGTTTTTCTCGTGATTACTTGTTTTTTATTTTGAACCATGTCAGAAGGAAGTGACCTATGCTACCGCCGGTGGGAATACCGGAGGACATGGGTTGAGCCATTTAGACATCCTCGCCAATAACCCCTCTCTCTAAATTAGTCCAAATAAATTAGATGGGCACAATTATTTAGCATAGTCCCGAGCTTGTTTGTTATCAATCCAAGTCATCTCTCTAAATAGATATTTGACTTGGAAAACTAAGAAACCCACCGACTCTGGTTCTCTACTGAAGTAGTGGACATCTGAAAATGTTTTGGTGATATTGTGGTTGCTTAATTCAATGCAATCCTCTATTCATCGTGGTTTTCTGTTGCTTGATACAGCTCATAAGATATGGACAACTGTAGCACATACATATTCTCAGAGGGTAATGATGCAAAGCCATAAGATTTTCAAAAGAAAGTTCGAGAGACTAATCAAAAAGATAAGACCCTTATAGTTTATTATGCAGAGTCGACTACCTTATGGCTGGAGGTTGATTACTACTAGAGTTTGACAGCCGATTGTACTAGTAATACTGTTAAATTTTAGAAGATGGTCGAAAAGGAACGAGTGTTTGACTTCCTTGCGAGTTTTAATATTGAACATAATCAGGCTCAAGTTCAAATTTTGGGTCGCAATCCATTCCCTACTTTACAAGAAGCTTATGCCCATGTTCAACAGCAGAAGAGTCGAATGATTGCTATGGTTTATGCTCCTACTTAGGACTAGTCTACATTAGTTGTTATCCCTCAACGTGATATGAGTTCAGCCTTGTTCAAGCCTACTGAGGGGAGTAGCATTGTGTCTAAGGATACTTTAAAGTGTGATTATTGTGGGAAGACAAAGACATACATTGGAGTTTTGTTGAAAGTTGACTAAACGCATACACGTGGACGAGGTGGTGGTCGAGGTGGTAATGTGATGCAATGAAATCTAATCCGTTGAACATAAATGAAGATTCTATGACTCGGGCAAGAGCAAAAAGGATGAAGGAAGCATGGAATAGACTGATTCAAGATAGATGGGCTAATTGTGAAAGTTCAAGCATGAAGCATGATCCACTTGGGCGACAAAGATCCATTAACATGATTCAAGTTCTAGAAGATTCTGGTAAAGGCTAAGCTTAAAATTGGCATGTTTAAAATTGGTCAGATTGCAAGACTTTCCTTATCTATTTAGGCGTGTGAGTTATTCTTTTTAGGAAAGAAAGACTTTCCTAGTTTAATTAGTCATGTGATCAGCATATGAAAAGGCTGATTGCGTTTTTCTCTTTTAGGAAAGTAAGAGTTATTTCTTTACCAGTAAGTAAGAGATATTTCTTTACGCACAAGAGATATTTCTTCACCAACAAGTAAGAGATATTTCTTAAATAGGATAATCTATTTTAGGAAGTTTTCTTTGTAATAACCAGCCTATAAATAGGCATTCAAAGCATTGTAAAAGATAGAATATTTTTATGAGTATTGTGAGGTTTTTACCTTATTGTTCTTCTAAAAACTATTTCAAGAACTTATCAAGAATTAATCTTTATTGTGGCGTTCATCGACTTATCGCTCAATCTTGAGTGTGGCGTCTTTCTCTTGAACTTTTAACTTTGGGTTCTTGTTTCTTGCAAACATTGGATCTAGGGTTCTTGGCTCTTATAATCTGATTTGTGAACTTTCTTGGGAAGTATTCAATCAATTTGCCCATAGGTTCTTGAATTCGTTTGTGGGTTCGTATCAGTTGGTATCAAAGCACTCGGGTTTGTCTTCTCAAATCAGGTTGGTTATCTTTGTTTTATGCGCATCTATTTAAAAAAAAAATTCATCGTGCACTATTCATCGCGACTGTTCATTACGACTATTTTTTTTTTTTGTTCTGTTTGGTTTGGGGCGTGACTTGCTACTGAAGTTTTAGTTGTTCTTTTCTATAACTTTAATATCAATTAGGGTTGCATAAAAAGGGCAGAATTGAATAAATAACTTGCTTGTGAATCAATTGTGAAGTCTGCTACCCAATTACGCGTAGTTTGCCTTTTTTGTGATCTGATATCAAGAAAAAAAAATAAGAAAGAGAGAAGGAAAAAAAAAATAAAGAATCGAATTGAGGCTAATCAGTTTACTTTAGGGCTGATTTGTGTTGAGATTTGAACGAAAAAAATCAAAAGTTACTTATTCTGATAATTCACACATTTGGTATCCCAAAACAAGTCATCCTATTTGATTTAACCCCTTTCTTGATCCATTTGTTGCATTTGAATCATTGTTTCGCTTAGTTTTCGCCGAATTTGTTTTCTTTGCTTCGTTGTGCTTCTTTGTTTAATTTTTGTTTTATCGTTGTTATTCTCGATTTTTCATTGTTAATTCTGGTCCTTCCTTTGATATTTGTGTCTTATTTTGTTAAGTTTACGTGTGTTGTGGGAACGGTTAGTTTTTGGTTGAGTTTTGAGTAGTTTGCGAAAGAATGACAAAAGTGAAACATTTGAGTGGTAAAAGACTGAGTGTCTGAGCTTATCTTAAGAAAAAACCAATATGAGTGTAAACACGAGGGTCGAGTGACATTGAAACGAGTGAAACACGTGAGGGAGTGTTTGTGAGGCTATTTCTAACATTGTTTTGCAGGTTATAAAACATGACTTCCAAGGATAAAGGAGTAGCTGAGGAGGGTGGTATTGATGTGTTATTCACACTTCGGGCTATGCAACAATAGTTCAAACGTATGAATACGAGATTTGATGACATGGGAAATCAATTTGAGGTGCAAGCGAATGTGATTAATGAGTTGAGAACGAATGAGGGAAGTAGAGATGATGGATATGATAGGCGTGAGGCACCGGTTGAGAGGAGGTAGAATAGGCGTCATCAAAATAATATCAATGATAATGAGGGGATCTTGGTGATTACTTCGATGACCAGGCCATGTTGATTGGGTTTGACCATGGTAGACGTGGCAGAGGTGGTCATGGAGGTGTTAGAGATGTTTATCAAAAAGATGGGAATTTGGATAACATTAAGATAAAAATCCCAGCCTTTCTAGGCAAGAATGATCCGAAGGTTTATTTAGAGTGGAAAAAGAAGGTGGAGTTTGTGTTTGATTGTCATGACTATTNATAACATTAAGATAAAAATCCCAGCCTTTCTAGGCAAGAATGATCCGGAGGTTTATTTAGAGTGGAAAAAGAAGGTGGAGTTTGTGTTTGATTGTCATGACTATTCAGAGGAGAAGAAGGTGAAACTAGCTGTAGTGGAGTTTACTGATTATGCAGTAGTATGGTGGGATCAATTAGTGTTGAATAAGAGGAAGAATAGAGAGCATCCGGTTAATACTTGGGATGAGATGAAGAGTATCATGAGGAAGAGGTTTGTCCTTTCTCATTATTATAGGGACTTGTTTCAGAAGTTGCAAGGGTTGACTCAGGGGTCCAGGGGTGCTGAGGAGTATTATAAGGAGATGGAGATAGCAATGATTTGGGCTAATGTAGAGGAGGACCGAGAGGCGACCATGGCATGATTTTTGCACAGTTTGAACNAAAGAAGTTTGTCCTTTCTCATTATTATAGGGACTTGTTTCAGAAGTTGCAAGGGTTGACTCAGGGGTCCAGGGGTGCTGAGGAGTATTATAAGGAGATGGAGATAGCAATGATTTGGGCTAATGTAGAGGAGGACCGAGAGGCGACCATGGCATGATTTTTGCACAGTTTGAACCGAGATATTCAAAATGTAGTAGAGTTACAGCATTATGTGGAGATGGAGGATATGCTACACATGGCGATGAAGGTTGAGAGGCAACTCAAACGGAAGGGTTCTACTCAGTTTGGGCAGAATTCAAGTTCTTCATCTTCTTGAAAATTGAATTCTAGTTGGAGCAAGAAGGCAGAGAAATCAGATTCTAAGGGTAAAGTTGAAGCTTCCAACAAAGGCAAAGACCTAGAGACTACCAAGGAATGAGGTAAATCTGATTCTCAAACTTCTAGAAATAGAGATATAAAGTGCTTTAAGTGTTTGGGCAAGGTGCACATTGCATCTCAATGTTCAAATAAACGTGTTATGTTTTTTAGGGATAATGGTGATTTTGAAACTAAAAGTGAATCTAATGACGATGTGGAGANAGGTGCACATTGCATCTCAATGTCCAAATAAACGTGCTATGTTTTTTAGGGATAATGGTGATTTTGAAACTAAAAGTGAATCTAATGACGATGTGGAGAGTAAGGTGAGTGAAGGAGAGGAANTGAGGTAAATCTGATTCTCAAACTTCTAGAAATAGAGATATAAACTGTTTTAAGTGTTTGGGCAAGGTGCACATTGCATCTCAATGTTCAAATAAACGTGTTATGTTTTTTAGGGATAATGGTGATTTTGAAACTAAAAGTGAATCTAATGACGATGTGGAGAGTAAGGTGAGTGAAGGAGAGGAATATTCAGTTGAGGGTGAAATTTTGGTTACGAGGCGTGCCTTGAATGCACAAGTGAAGGAGGAGGACAACGAGGCACAACATGACAACCTCTTTCATACTCGCTACGATATCAGCAATAAGGTATGTAGTGTTATCATTGATGGTGGGAGTTGTACTAATGTTGCTAGTACCTTATTAGTTGAAAAACTTAATTTGCTTGGTATTAAGCACCCTACTCCTTATAAGTTGCAGTGGTTGAATGAATGTGGGGAGATTAAGGTGAATAGGCAGGTATTAGTTTCATTCTCCATTGGGCGTTATGTTGATGAGGTTTTGTGTGATACAGTCCCAATGCATGTTGGTCATTTGCTTTTGGGACGTCCTTGGCAATTTGATAGGCAAGTTATGCATGATGAATATAGAAATAGATATTCTTTTGTAATGTATGGCAAACCAGTAACACTTGTACCGTTAATACCTAGACAGGTGCATGATGATCAAATGAGGTTAAAAAGTGAGTTTGAGGAAAGAAAAAAGAGTGATAATGAAAAAAAAGAGGGTAATAGAGTGAAAGTGAAAAAAAAAATAGGAAAAAAACAAAGAGGCTACTGAATCTTCAAGAACTGAAAAGAGTGAGAGTTCACAAAAGCAAGAGAGGAAAAATGTGAGTTTCTATGCAAAAGAATGAGAGGTTAAGGGAGCTTTTTATTTTGGGCAGCCGATAATTGTACTTATGTACAAGGAGGCCTTTTTGAATACTATGAGCTTAACCCTGCTTTGCCTAGTGTTGTTGATTCTCTTTTGCAGGAGTTCAGTGATGTTTTTTCTGAGGACATCCCAAATGGCTTGCCACCAATTAGAGGGATTTCATTCCTAGTGCAATGATTCCCAATCATCCAACTTATAGGAGTAATCCTAAGGAGACGAAGGAGCTTCAAAGGCAAGATGAGGAGCTGATGTCAAAGGGTCATGCAAGGGAGAGCTTGAGTCCTTGTGCAGGTCCAGTGTTACTTGTGCCTAAAAAGGATGGCACTTGGAGGATGTGCACCGATTGTCGTGTCGTGAATAAAATAATGGTAAAGTATCGTCATCCCATTCCTAGACTTGATGACATGTTAAATGAATTACATGGCGCTTGTTTGTTTAGTAAAATTGATCTGAAATCTGGTTATCATCAAATTAGGATGAGAGAAAGTGATGAATGGAAAATGACATTTGACACTAAATATGGTTTATATGAATGGCCGGTAATGCCTTTTGGTTTAACCAATGCACCTAGTACGTTTATGNGGTATCGTCATCCCATTCCTAGACTTGATGACATGTTAAATGAATTGCATGGCGCTTGTTTGTTTAGTAAAATTGATCTGAAATCTGGTTATCATCAAATTAGGATGAGAGAAAGTGATGAATGGAAAATGACATTTGACACTAAATATGGTTTATATGAATGGCCGGTAATGCCTTTTGGTTTAACCAATGCACCTAGTACGTTTATGCGCTTAATGAACCATGTATTGCGTGCTTTTATTGGTAAATTCGTTGTCGTTTATTTCGATGATATATTGATTTACATTAAGAACTTAGATGAGCATGTTGAACATTTGAGGCTTGTGTTATGTTCTTTGCATAATGCTCAGTTATTTGCTAACNTGTGTTTTTATTGGTAAATTCGTTGTCGTTTATTTCGATGATATCTTGATTTACATTAAGAACTTAGATGAGCATGTTGAACATTTGAGGCTTGTGTTATGTTCTTTGCATAATGCTCAGTTATTTGCTAACATCAAAAAATGTTCGTTTTGCACTAATCAGATTGTTTTCTTAGGGTATGTTGTTTGTGCTAAGGGCATTGAGGTTGATGAAGACAAGGTTAAGGCTATTCGAGAATAGCCTACACCTAAAACCATTACTGAGGTACGTAGCTTTCATGATCTTGCTAGTTTTTATAAAAGGTTTGTAAAGGATTTTAGCACCATAGCTGCACCATTGACTAAAATCGTTAAGAAAAGCATAGGTTTTAAATGGGGAAGGGATCAAGAAGTTGCTTTTAATTTGATTAAAGAAAAACTATATTCTACACCTTTACTTGTTTTACCTAACTTTTCTCAATCTTTTGAAGTTGAGTGTGATGCCTCAGGTATTGGAATTGGAGCTGTTTTAATGCAGGGAGGTCATCCTTTAGCTTTATTTCAGTGAGAAGCTAAATGTAGCAGCCTTGAATTACCCGACTTATGATAAGGAGCTTTATGCATTGGCGAGGGCGTTAGAGACTTGGCAACATTATCTTTGGCCCAAGAAGTTTGTCATCCACACTGATCATGAGTCTTTGAAACATTTGAAAGGTCAAGGTAAGCTAAATAAATGTCATGCTAAATGGGTTGAATTCATTGAGACCTTCCCTTGCGTTATCAAATACAGGATGGGGAAAGAGAATGTGGTTGTTGATGCTTTATCTCAAAGGTATACTTTAGTTTCCACTTTAAATGCAAAATTGCTTGGTTTTGAGTATATTAAGGATTTATATGCTATTGATATTGACTTTGCTAATGTGTTTGATGCTTGGGAGAGTTCGGGTTTTGGTAAGTTTTATAGGCATGATGGGTTCTTGTTTTGAGAGAATCAATTGTGTGTGCGTAATTGTTCAATGCGGGAGTTATTAGTTNCATTAAGGATTTATATGCTATTGATATTGACTTTGCTAATGTGTTTGATGCTTGGGAGAGTTTGGGTTTTGGTAAGTTTTATAGGCATGATGGGTTCTTGTTTTGAGAGAATCAATTGTGTGTGCGTAATTGTTCAATGCGGGAGTTATTAGTTAGAGAAGCACATGGGGTGGTTTATTGGGACACTTTGGCGTTAAGAAAACCTTAGATGTATTAGTTGAACACTTTTTCTGGCTACATATGAAACGGGATGTTGAGCGAATTTGTGAGAAATGTGTTACTTGTAAAAAGGCTAAGTCTATGGTTCAGCCCCATGGTNTTGGGACACTTTGGCGTTAAGAAAACCTTAGATGTATTAGTTGAACACTTTTTCTGGCCACATATGAAACGGGATGTTGAGCGAATTTGTGAGAAATGTGTTACTTGTAAAAAGGCTAAGTCTATGGTTCAGCCCCATGGTTTGTACAATCCCTTACCTATACCTAGTTCACCTTGGATAGATATCTCCATAGACTTTGTGTTAGGATTACCTAGGACAAAACGGGGATGGGATTTTGTGTTTGTTGTTGTTGATAGATTTTCAAAGATGGCACATTTCATTGCGTGTCATAAGGCCAATGATGCTAGCAATGTAGTTGATTTGTTCTTTAGAGAGGTGGTGCGTTTACATGGAGTGCCTCGGAGCATTGTGTCTAATCGTGATGCTAAGTTTTTGAACTATTTTTGGAAGACGTTGTGGGGTAAGCTTGGTACTAAATTACTCTTTTCTACTACTTGCCATCTACAAACAGATGGGCAAACCGAGGTAACTAATCGTACTCTTTCTACTTTATTGCGTGCTGTCAGTGGTAAGAATTTAAAAACTTGGGAGGATTGTTTGCCTCATGTCGAATTTGCTTATAATCGTAGTGTGCATTCTGCTACTAATTATTCCCCTTTTGAAATTGTCTATGGTTTTAATCCTTTAACTCCATTAGACTTGATGCCTTTACCTGTTGATGAGTGTGCTAATTTAGATGGAGAACGAAAAGCTGAATTGGTGAAGCAAATGCATGGGAAAGTTAGATTGCACATTGAGATGCGAACGAAGCAATATGCTACTCAAGCTAATAAGGGGCGTAAGAAGGTGGTCTTTGAGCCTGGAGATTGGGTTTGGGTGCATATGCAAAAGGAGCGCTTNTACCTGTTGATGAGTGTGCTAATTTAGATGGAGAACGAAAAGTTGAATTGGTGAAGCAATTGCATGAGAAAGTTAGATTGCACATTAAGATGCGAACGAAGCAATATGCTACTCAAGCTAATAAGGGGCGTAAGAAGGTGGTCTTTGAGCCTGGAGATTGGGTTTGGGTGCATATGCAAAAGGAGCGCTTTCCCGCACACAAGCGTTCTAAGTTGCAGCCAAGAGGAGATGGGCCTTTTCAAGTGGTGGCACGAATAAATGATAACACTTACAAACTAGATCTTCCTGGTGAGTATAGTGTTAGTACTACTTTTAATGTTACTGATCTTTCTCCTTTTATTGCAGATGACGAAGATTCAAGGACAAATCCTTTTGAAGAGAAGGGGAATGATGCAATGCAATCTGATCTATTGAGCATAAATGGAGGTTCTATGACTCAGGCAAGAGCAAAAAGGATGAAGGAAGCATTGAATGGGCTGATTCAAGACATATGGGTTAATTGTGCAAGTTCAAGCATGGAGCATGATCCACTTGGGCAACAAAGATCCATCAACATGATTCAAATTCTAGAAGATTCCGGCAAAGGCTAAGCTTAAAATTGGCATGTTTAAAATTAGTCAAATTGCAAAACTTTCCTTATCTATTTAGGCATGTGAGTTATTCTTTTTAGGAAAAAAAAACTTTCCTAATTTAATTACGCATATGATCACCATATTAAAGTGCTGATTGTGTTTTTCTCTTTTAGGAAAGTAAGAGCTATTTCTTTACCAGCAAGTAAGAGATATTTCTTTACCCACAAGTAAGAGATATTTCTTCACCAGCAAGTAAGATATTTCTTCAATAGGATAAGCTATTTTAGGAAGTTTTCTTTGTAATAACTAGCCTATAAATAGGCGTTCAAAGCATTGTAAAAGACAGAATATTTTTATGAGTATTGTGAAGTTTCTACCTTATTGTTCTTCCAAGAACTATTTCAAAAACTTATCAAGAATTAATCTTTCTTGTGGCGTTCATCAACTTATCGCTCAATCTTGAGTGTGGCGTCTTTCTCTTGAACTTTTAACCTTGGGTTCTTGTTTCTTGCAAACATTGGATCTAGAGTTCTTGGTTCTTATAATCTGATTTGTGAACTTTCTTGGAGAGTATTCAATCAATGTGCCCGTGGGTTCTTGAATTCATTTGTGGGTTCATATCATAATGTGCCTAGATCTTTAGAGACTACATCTTAGTCTAGTGGAACCAACCCTTCGACCTTTTCTTAGGATGAGACGTAGACTCTTAGGTGTCTGGTGGCTCAACTTGATGTTTCCTCTACCACAGCTCCTAGTCATATCCTTTCCTCCGACTTTGCTCATACAAGTATATTTAGTGTGTTTACTACATCATCCTCATATGCTCTTTCGACAATAGATTCTAGAGCCATAAACCACATTACACGTTCTTGTAGTCTTTTTCCCTCATATTCTACATTTTCAGGTAAGAATAATGTCAAGGTGGCTGATGGATTCTTATTCTCAATTTTCAAGAAATGTTTAATTAATTGTTCACCCACCCTCTCCCTCTCCTCTATTCTCCATGTGCCAGTACTATTACTAAATCCTTGAATTGTTCAAGAACATTTTTTCTNACTGAAATCTAAACCAGTCGGTTTAGAAATTCAATTCATAACCAGATATTAGCAAATAATAAACCGGACTTAGCAACATAGTGCACTGAAACGAACCTACCACAAATCATCAACCACAACCAAGAACCCATAAGTCAAAAGCCGAACATAAGACAAAACAACAACAATTGAAGCAACCTAGAACAGCCTCGATCACTGTTCAAGGCCGGAACAGTAGTATATCACCAAAAACTCACAGAAATCATGTCAAAACCGACAACAAACTTCTAGGCATCAGAAATCCCACTTCCTGGAATATAATCGCACCTATCCGGTGTGTATTGAAACTGCCCCAAAAGAAATCACCACCGGAATAATGACGCAGCAGCAAAAAAAAAACTTTTCATCAGCACTGTTCATAATGTACTTGTTACGATTCCACATCAATTAAAAAGAAGATTAGATGTGTGTATCTTAATCTTGGGGACACCCTTCCCTTATAAGCAGGTTTTCATAACAATTAGTATCACAACTAGCCACCACGTTGAGTATGGGATCGAACACAATGTGAGTTGTGACTTTCAGTGGTCAAGTCACAGAAAGAGCAACCTATATGTTGGATTAAGATAACTTGATATTATTTATGGGCATAATGCTATCTCATTGAATACTGATAGATAAGTGAAGTTGTCAAAGGGAAAAGGCTATTACTAGGTCAGTGTTGATAAAGTGGACTGTCATGGATGTCAACAATAGAAGTGTGTTGGAATGTNTATATATATATATATATATATATATATATATATTGGAATGTAAGAACACACTACACTCTTCTGTTAATCTCTCTTTTGCTTCCTAATCTTCTTCTCTTCTTAATCCTAATTACTCCAAAACATAATTTAATTCTCATATTTATCCCAACAATAATTCTCAATATGTCTTAATCCACCACAATAAGTACACTTCCACTCAAAGCGATGACCACAACTAGAACGACCACCACTTCCACTATGTCTTATGTATAGACCACCACGACTAGCATTAAGGAGCAAATCACAACCGCCATCACGAACATCACCATTACTACCATTCAAAGTAGCCATTAAGAAACCCACAAATAATTATGAGATGTCAAACCAAAAAAATCACACCACAAACAACTCACTAATCCACCATGTATCACCAAACACACTAACTAATATAGAAAGTACCAAAAGAATACTGAAATCTAAACCAGTCAGTTTAGAAATTCAATTCATAACCAGATATTAGCAAATAATAAACCGGACTTAGCAACATAGTGCACTGAAACGAACCTACAACAAATCATCAACCACAACCAAGAACCCATAAGTCAAAAGCCAAACATAAGACAAAACAACAACAATTGAAGCAACCTAGAACAGCCTCGATCACTGTTCAAGGCCGGAACAGTAGTATATCACCAAAAACTCACAGAAATCATGTCAAAACCGACAACAAACTTCTAGGCATCAGAAATCCCACTTCCTGGAATATAATCGCACCTATCCGGTGTGTATTGAAACTGCCCCAAAAGAAATCACCACCGGAATAATGACGCAGCAGCAAAAAAAAACTTTTCATCAGCACTGTTCATAATGTNTACTACATCTTAGTCTAGTGGAACCAACCCTTCGACCTTTTCTTAGGATGAGACGTAGACTCTTAGGTGTCTGGTGGCTCAACTTGATGTTTCATCTACCACAGCTCCTACTCATATCCTTTCCTCCGACTTTGCTCATACAAGTATATTTAGTGTGTTTACTACATCATCCTCATATGCTCTTTCGACAATAGATTCTAGAGCCATAAACCACATTACACGTTCTTGTAGTCTTTTTCCCTCATATTCTACATTTTCAGGTAAGAATAATGTCAAGGTGGCTGATGGATTCTTATTCTCAATTTTCAAGAAATGTTTAATTAATTGTTCACCCACCCTCTCCCTCTCCTCTATTCTCCATGTGCCAGTACTATTACTAAATCCTTGAATTGTTCAAGAACATTTTTTCCTACTCATTATATTTTTCAAGAACTGGAATCGAAAAAAACGATTAATAATGGTAGAGCACATGGTAGTCTATATCTCCTAGATGATGAAGCTTCCCCCTCAGTCCACTTGTCAAGCTCTCCTGACATATGGTGTTTTAGCCCTTCAGCTCTTACATCAGTAGCATAGGCATTTGGGACATCCTTCATTCAGTGTCTTCGAGCATATTTTTTCTAATCTAGTAAAGCACTGTAGTAGCCAATTATTTTGTGTGATGCTTGTAAATTTGCCAAGCACAAAACGTTCTTCTTATCCTAGTACTAATAATAAAAGCGCTGCTCTTTTTGTTATCATTCATTTTGATGTATGGGAGACCATCTTGTGTTGCCTCTATCTCAGGTTATCGCTCATTTATAACTTTTATTGATTATTATTCTAGTCTTACTTGGGTTTACTTACTACGCACTAAAAATAAAGTTTTCTCTCACTTTCAGTCATTTCATAAAATAGTTGGTACCCAGTTTGATGCGAAAATTAAATTCCTTCGCAGTGACAATAAAACTAAGTACATTGATAGAAAATTTCGCTCTTACCTTAATGAGAGTGGCATCCTTTATCAAGCTACTTGTGTAAATACCCCAAAACAAAATAGTGTTACTGAATGAAAAAATTGTCATCTTTTAGAGGTTGCTCATTCACTAACGTTTACTATGACTGTTCCTTGGCACTTTTGGAGAGATACAGTTCTTACAACTACTTATCTTATTAATCGTCTCCCTTTCAATTTCCTGCAATTTAAGTCTCCTATTGATTATCTTTCTGGGATTTCACCAATCCCTTCTGTTTCTTCTATTCCTCCTAAAGTTTTTGGGTATGTTTATTTTATACATGACTACAGAGAATCCAAGAGAAAACTTGACCTTAAGGCTCTACGGTGTCTTTGTTGGTTATTGTCCCACTCAAAAGGAGTATAAGTGTTACTATGAGAATGTCCTGGCGTAAAAAGCAAGCAGTGGTAGCTAAGTCTAGTGCAAAGGCTAAACACAAATCAATGACCCATATGGCTCCAAATCCTACTAAGTGAGCTCGGATTTCGTGGTGATGGGCCTATGAGACTGTACTGTGATAATAAGACAACTATCAACATTGCACACAATTCAGTTCAATATGATAGAACTAAACATGATCAGATTAATCGACACTTCATCAAAAAAAAGCTAAACAAGGGTTTAATTTGCATGTCATTTTTGAAATCAGAAGATTAGTTGGCCGATGTTTTTGCTACCTATCATTTGCAAGTTGAGCATGAAAGACATTTATGCACCAACATGAGGGGGGTGTTATGTTATGTTATATTCAGATGTAGTCCTTCAAGGTATTTTTGGTACTTTTGTGGTTATATATATACAAGGATCTAATTTTTGTTTTGAAACACCCGAAACATCGAAAACGTTTCTGTTTCTGAGGAGACCGAAATGAATCAGTGATAGAATCGAAATTATAATACTTTGAGACGTTTCATAATGTTTTGAAGTATTTTGTAATGTTTTAATGCATTTGCAGAATTATTTTTTTTTCTTTTTTTTTCATTATGTTTCCGAAATAGATCGAAATGTTTCTGAAACATGTCGAAACGTTTCCGTTTCTTAGGTGACTGAAACAATGCACCAAAACAAAATTTTGATCCTTGTATATATATATATATATATATATATATATATATATTGGAATGTAAGAACACACTACACTCTTCTGTTAATCTCTCTTTTGCTTCCTAATCTTCTTCTCTTCTTAATCCTAATTACTCCAAAACATAATTTAATTCTCATATTTATCCCAACAATAATTCTCAATATGTCTTAATCCACCACAATAAGTACACTTCCACTCAAAGCGATGACCACAACTAGAACGACCACCACTTCCACTATGTCTTATGTATAGACCACCACGACTAGCATTAAGGAGCAAATCACAACCGCCATCACGAACATCACCATTACTACCATTCAAAGTCGCCATTAAGAAACCCACAAATAATTATGAGATGTCAAACCAAAAAAATCACACCACAAACAACTCACTAATCCACCATGTATCACCAAACACACTAACTAATATAGAAAGTACCAAAAGAATACTGAAATCTAAACCAGTCAGTTTAGAAATTCAATTCATAACCAGATATTAGCAAATAATAAACCGGACTTAGCAACATAGTGCACTGAAACGAACCTACAACAAATCATCAACCACAACCAAGAACCCATAAGTCAAAAGCCAAACATAAGACAAAACAACAACAATTGAAGCAACCTAGAACAGCCTCGATCACTGTTCAAGGCCGGAACAGTAGTATATCACCAAAAACTCACAGAAATCATGTCAAAACCGACAACAAACTTCTAGGCATCAAAAATCCCACTTCCTGGAATATAATCGCACCTATCCGGTGTGTATTGAAACTGCCCCAAAAGAAATCACCACCGGAATAATGACGCAGCAGCAAAAAAAAACTTTTCATCAGCACTGTTCATAATGTACTTGTTACGATCCCACATCAATTAAAAATAAGATTAGATGTGTGTATCTTAATCTTGGGGACACCCTTCCCTTATAAGCAGGTTTTCATAACAATTAGTATCACAACTAGCCACCACGTTGAGTATGGGATCGAACACAATGTGAGTTGTGACTTTCAGTGGTCAAGTCACAGAAAGAGCAACCTATATGTTGGATTAAGATAACTTGATATTATTTATGGGCATAATGCTATCTCATTGAATACTGATAGATAAGTGAAGCTGTCAAAGGGAAAAGGCTATTACTAGGTCAGTGTTGATAAAGTGGACTGTCGTGGATGTCAACAATAGAAGTGTGTTGGAATGTTACGATCCTACGTTTGTTAAAAATAAGACTAGATATGTGTATATGAACTCTTGGGCACCCTTTTCTTACAAGCCAATTTTCAGAGGTAAGTTGTACCCACAGATTCATAATAGTATTGTTTACTAAATACGGATCACTCGTGACACTATTCAGGGGCGATCACTGTTCATTGATGTCCAAAAAAAAAAAACTAGAATTGAAGCTCTGATACTAAGTTAAGAAGTAAAAAACTAGAATAATATGTTAGAAGAAGGAAGCAAAAGAAGGAGAGCAAAATAGAAGAAGAGAAAGGAAAAGAGAGAGAATAATTTGTGTATGAGCTATGTTGGCCTATACTCTTTTATTTATAATAAACTAACATTATGAGTAATTACATTATTACCCTACACTTCTAATAATATAAAATAAGAACTCTTAACATTGACAATTTGATCGAACACATAGCATACAAAAAAAGTGTGAAGACTTAAACCAAAAGAAACATTTGCCGCTGATTACATTCATCAAATAATGATTTCTAGATTTCAAGAACCAGATGGGCAGAATGCAATCTAATGCAATATGGACCTCTAAAAACAAGTAAATGAACATGAAGTGGACAAACTACTCAGCTGAATCTCGTGAGACTTTCATCGAACAATTATAAGAAGGATAGGGAGGAGAAGACATGAGGGGAGAAGAGGGATAGGTGTAGGAACTCTTAAAAGAAGGAAGCAATAAATAAAATCCAGAAGGGGCCTCGAATAGACAAGGAGAAAAAAAAGAGAGAAACAACAACAAAGAATAGATGAAAGAGAAATGAGAGATATAATGATACCAAATAGAGAATAGAGAACCAAAGCAAGAAAAATTAGAGCAAGATGAAGAAGAAAAAGGATGAAGAGAAGAAGGGAAAAGAAAGGAGGTAGAAGAGAGAGCTCTGCTCTATACTGATAGCATTGCCAAAGCTCTAAAAATATGCCAAAATAGTACAAATAACCTCCTACCCCATTATAATAATAATATGAGGTCCTCAAACTCATTACTAAACTACACCTTGTCTCACCACCCTGGAGCATAAAGATGCAACTGATCCATGAACACTCCAACCTAACTTACCCATTGAAGGTGGACAAGATAGTGTGTGAAGAGTTTGCCAGCAAAAGACTTCGCCTTATGTTGATTCATAGAGTCATTTCTTAATTTCAATCAACTTCCATCCCCACAGGAAGGGACAGAGTAACAAAGGTCACTTCCATTAGTTAAGACTAAATTTCACGGAGGCAAAATCTACCCTCAGACTAAGGATCCAATTTCTTTTAATGTATAGATTAAGTTAGCACAGGAACATTTCAAGTAGAAAACACAAACAAAAAAATATAATTTTGATACCAAAACATTTCGGAACGTCAGTCAAAACCTTACAAGATATTAAAAAACATGGGAATTTCAATTTTCTATCGATGCTGACTAGGTTCGATTCCACAAGAACTGAAGCATTTCAGTCAATTTAGTGGAAACGAAACAAAATTTTGATCCTTGCCTTAGACCAAAAATACAAGAATCTTTTTTAGCAAAGCTGAGATAAGACTCTCGTAACATATAATGCCATTGTTTGTTTTCTTTTATAGAACCACATGACATAGAATCCCTCTTCTTGGAAAAATCTTGTTGTCAATTTTTTCAAGAGAGAAATGAGAATCAACTCAACTAGGTAATACAATCTGTCCATCCTTCCAATAGGTAGCGAAGTTATTGTACAATTTGAATTAATCATTGGTGATAAGCACATAGAGCACTTTTATTTCATGTATTTGATTGTCTCAAAGTCGAAAAATGATTCTGCCTAATTTATTTAACTGAATATGTGATGTTCTAGCAAAATTTCCACTGTTCTTCGTCAGTAACAAGTAACAACACATTAATGATCAATATTAACTCAATGTTAACTTTTCATTTTGCCAAAAAGCCAAACTTTTGTATGTATATGATATTGCGACAAAGAAAATGTTTGTGAAAGAAGATTGCTGAACGAATGCTTGTCATAAAAAACTTAAATGAAATAACTTTTAAACATAAGCATAAAAAAACTGTTGTTATAAGTGCTAACTACAAATCCGAGTTACAATGACAGCACACACTAAGGTTATAGCATAGGCTTTATATATATAGCATAAGCTTGTTTCTTCTCTTGCTAGCTGAAATGGCCATATCTTTCGCAGTTGTAACAATTTCCAAAAGGGAGTAGCACACTGCCCAACTTTGTTATTTGCAGTGGGAATAAACAGAGGACCCGTTATTGCATGTAAATAGGATAACATACTCATGAAATCATACCTTAAGTTCTGTAAGCCCCACCATAAACAATAGAAGTACTTTGAAAGAAACTTTGAGGAGACAACATTGTTTGTAACCGCATTTTGGAAGATCCCATAATTGAAAAATGTACTGTTATCAGGGTTACATTGACTAAAGACAATAGTAGTGTTTGCCCACGTCCTTCTATCATCATTGGTCAAGCTATCACAATCCAAGAAACTAAGGGAGCATCTCATTGGGCTAAATTCCTGATTGCAAGCTGATTTCCAGCATGTTGCATTCCGTTCAATTGACAATAGATACCACGATGCCCCCAGAACCTAAAAGAGTAGCAGCATAATCAATGCAAAATTGCAGTCAAACTCTATATTGAGACCATTGAATTGTTAATCAAGTGAAAAAAATATGATCACGCATCTGAACGAATAAATGCAAGTAGAGAGAAGTTACACACATGACTAGCTAACATGTAGAGTAGGAGATTGTACGCAGCCCCGGCCCAAGCTGTTTTGGTCACAACTCCTGCAGCTTTAATGATCTGAGAACTTAATGGAAAAATCAGATATAATCTGGGGATATATTGCATCAGGACAATCAGTACGAGGGCATTGGTGGTGTGATCAGCATGGGAGCTTCTAATTGCTGGTATTATGAACCATATGACAATCTGCCAAACAATCAAATTCAAAGTTAACTTGGCCCAAGAATTGGGTATGGAAAACTACAAAATGGATATTGGAAAATAACCAGGTGAAATTGTTAGTGTCCAAGTCTAATATTGCACTAAAGACATGGATTCCAGAGCAGTCTATCCATAAACAAGAAGTCCAATTTGAAATGATTTAAGTTATCATACCAAGTTTTGAGCAGTGAACAAACTTTGCATACAAAATTATCCTGCAACTCATAAGTTTTGGACATAACTTCTCCTTATGCAGCTAAGGAACTTTATCCCATACAATATGAACAGAGAAAATGTTGTCCTTCAGACAATCATAACGCCATACCTGGGGAAGAGGCAGTGTTGCAACCACATCTATGAAGAAATCAGACTTTAAGTACCGCCTTGCAATTTTCTTCGGATCCATGACTAGTTCACCTCTACCAAAAACCCTTGAGCTTGGTGATACATAAGCTGTCCGGAACTTTATAATTATACACAACAGATAGAATATATCGGCAACAGTTCGAAAAAAGGTCACAATAATTCCCAGATTCAAATCTGTTGTCATACATGATGAATTGCTATCATTCTCTACCGAAGGGAGGTAGAAAAACAATGGATCAACGAAAAGTGCTACCAAACAAGAGAACAGGAAAATTCTATTCCATTTCAGGAAAAGTTCACTTCCAGGATCAAGTATTTTTTTCCTCATAGGCTCATGATTTTCTGGGAAAACCTTAAACCTTCCAAACATAGGAGGTCCATTTGTTTTAGCTCTGTCCCCAGTTCCACCTTCGGATTTCAACAAGGGGGGTGAAGATTTGGACACAGGCAATTTGTTTTCGAGTTCGGGGTCGATTTTATCCCAGGAAAGCTCAAGATTTTGTTTCCCAGTATTGTAAAACCTATCAATTTCCAAACCTATTAATCAAATTTCTAGAAAACAGGAATATGAAACAGAAAAATGGAGACAGTAACAGAAACTTACCTCACTAGCTTCTCTTTCTTAAACTCCATGCTTGTAGTCAGTGTCACCTACCTTATACTGAAACATAATACTGACATTGAATATCAGAATGTAATAACGGGCTCCAACAGTACTTCCAGTTGTACTCAAATCTCTTCGAGACCTTCATTTTTGAGTCCTTTGACACAGTGGTTTCAAATCAAACTCTACACAAGGTGCAAAAATTTGGAAACATTGGAATTACATCTTATTTTTTCTAAAGAAAATTGCTTCTTGAGAATTTTGAAATCGAGAGAGAGAGAGGAGAGAGAGAGAGGGGGGAGAGAGAACTGAGTTGAAACAGCTTTGTTTTCTGCATATGGTTGACTTACATTAATTGGTCTAATAAACTAGCAGTTAGAGAAGAAACAAAAGATACAACGCTATGGCCTGAGATACTCGGTCAATTTTTGCTGTGAAAACCGTAGTTTACAGGGCGAAACGTGGAGGCCATGAATGAGTATATATAAACTGAAAAATATAAAGAATATATTACAACAAATAATAAAGAGCTTTTCCAGATTTTTAGGGACCAGCAATGTACTACGTACAAATGTACGTGAATAATTTTTATACACAGAAATTAATAAAACAGATTATGTATATGTATATTTGAATTCATCTCAAATTTAGCAAACATAATTTCTTATTGCTCATTCTATTATATGATTATGAAAACATTATATGTTTTCAAAATTCTTTATTTTTAACAAGTCCAGATTTAATTAGGTCATGTCCTATTAATGAGCTAAACACAAATCAGTTACAAAGCAGGTCAAATTCAATTCATGGATTCAGCCCAGTCCAAAGTTTAAGAAGTTCAGAAGGATTAGAACACGTGGAGAGTAATTATCAGAATACTTATCATCAAAGATCAAAGCAACATTTAATTGTACTTATCTTTTGTAGCTCCTTGAAGATTTAGTACATCTACACTTACGTCACTGCCTCAACTAAGGCTATGTGCCTATAAATTATAAGTTTTCCCTATATGAAAAGAGACATCTCTATACACTCCACACATATCTTTTCTCTCTTTTAGTTATTATATCCCTTCCGAGGCTAACTATTGTTCTCGCTCTCAGTCACCTTACTTAATCAATAAAGGGTCCCCCGAACACCATTATCATTTCCCGAAGTGGAGTAGGTCACTCCAATCGAACCACTATATATTTGTGTGTTGACTAGATATTTACATCACTGTCATTGATTGTTCTATTAATTGTCTCGTTAATTACACTTTATCACACACTCAACTGTTGATCTTGCATAAGTCTATTTTGTGCATTATCAGTTTTAACTATTAAAAAAAGTAGTTAAAGTTCTATTTTTTATAGAATTTTGTGATTGAGATTGATTTTTTAGTGATGTTTGAGAAATTAAATTTTTTGAAATTTAGTTGATTAGGATTCTACTTATAATTTCTTGAATAAAATAAAATAAATTGTCAATATACTAATCACTTTGGAGTCTTACTCTAATTAGAAATTAGTTAGATCAATTAAGATAAGATTTAATATACAACTCTATAATATATACTATCAATCATATTAAAATTCTAAAAAATTCATTTTTTAAAAAAAAATATACTACAATGTCTATTTGTACATAAAATTTTAGTACAAGTTAGAAATATTATTGTGACTGAAGAATTATATTGATGTAACATAAATTGATTTTAAAATACTATATATACAATTATTTTTTTATCTTAGAAATGAAAAGGTTAAATTTTTCGATAAACAAAATATACATATATAGGCATAATATTATCTTTGTATATGAGATGAGTAATATTAGATTAATGAATTTTTTGAAAGTTTTTTGAATACTTTATTGAAAATATAATGATGCATATCTTTTTAAGAGTAATATAGTCAATCAAAATTTTTTATAGAAACTTATATTTATATATAGATAATAAATAATTAAAAGAGATGTTATAGATAGTTTGAAGATTTAAACACATAAGGATATGATGGTAATTTTGATATTTAAAAGTGAAAAAATAGAGTGGTCTCTGCAATCTTTTATAAGGGTAAAATAGAAATTCAAAAGTTTTTCATCGTAAGATACTTTTATTAGTAGTATAAATATGTTTAGATTGCATCTCAAAACATAATTTTTTAAAAAAAAATTTAGGAAGAGTTTTAAGAAAGTATTTTTTAATATTTTTATATTATAAAATTTGTTCAGTTATATAAATTTAAAAATAGTTTAAAAAAAATAGTAAAACCTGTTTGAACAATGATGACAAAATCCTTACCCTAATTTTTATCTTATCACTCTTGCTTTTTCTCTTTCTAGCCTTCTCTCTCTGTCTTTCCCTTCTATTTCTTTCTCCATTATGTTCTCACACAACAAAAACATACACAGAGCAAACATGCAAACACCCACACACTCACACAACAAACACACACATAAAGCAAACACACACAGAAAAACCACTCATAGATCTGTGTGTTGGATTGGGTAGAAAGGGAGAAAGGGGGAGTTACAAACACTAACCAAACATGCCCTAATTTTCTATGACTTCTCGTTTTGGGACTACTGCAACAAATAAGAAAGACCGTTTTGAGGTTTCTAATTTTCTATGACTTCTCGTTTTTGGAACGGCTGAGAGTGTTCTAAGAGAATCTCTAACCTTAACTTCAATTTTTACTTAAATTTAAGTAATATTTGAGTAAAAAAATTGATTTGATATAAAAGATGTCAATGGATAAACTCAAATTTAAAGAATAAAAAGCTCAAATTTAAATGAGGATAAACTCAAATTGAAAGTATGGTGAAATATGAGAATTGAATCATTAAAAGAGAATAATTATTGATGATTTGAGAAAATGTTTGAGTCTCCTTGAAGATCATCTCCAATAGTACTCTCTAAAATAGAAAACGTCTTTTTTAAAATAAAGTGTCTATTTGACAAAAATTTAAAACAGATAATTAAATTTTTTATACTACTCCAATAAGACTCTTTATGCTTATTAATTTATAAGTCATAACCTGTACCAATGCGACATAAAATATGAACACCCAAAAAATTGATCATTATTTTTCCTTCCCTTTCTTTAATTTCATGATTTGAAATTAATTTGTACTCATTATTTTTTAAAAAACAAATTAACAATTTTCTCAAAATATAAAATCTTAAAAAAATATCAATGTGTACATTAAATATATGAACAACGCCTAAAATAAAATTTATATTGAGCCACAAATTAATCAAAAATTACATGATTCAACTTATAATATAAATTAGAGATGTGATAGAAATAGGCAAAAAAAATATGTGAGAGATAAAATTTAAAAGGGTAGATAGAAGAAAGAGATAGGAGAGATAAGACTTTGTATGACCTTGATTATTGTGTAAAGGTATGGACTGAGTGAGGTTTTCGAGTTTAGGGGAGAAATTTTTTGGAGAATGATTTTGAGGCATTGGACTGATNGTGTGTGAAGAGTTTGCCAGCAAAAGACTTCGCCTTATGTTGATTCATAGAGTCATTTCTTAATTTCAATCAACTTCCATCCCCACAGGAAGGGACAGAGTAACAAAGGTCACTTCCATTAGTTAAGACTAAATTTCACGGAGGCAAAATCTACCCTCAGACTAAGGATCCAATTTCTTTTAATGTATAGATTAAGTTAGCACAGGAACATTTCAAGTAGAAAACACAAACAAAAAAATATAATTTTGATACCAAAACATTTCGGAACGTCAGTCAAAACCTTACAAGATATTAAAAAACATGGGAATTTCAATTTTCTATCGATGCTGACTAGGTTCGATTCCACAAGAACTGAAGCATTTCAGTCAATTTAGTGGAAACGAAACAAAATTTTGATCCTTGCCTTAGACCAAAAATACAAGAATCTTTTTTAGCAAAGCTGAGATAAGACTCTCGTAACATATAATGCCATTGTTTGTTTTCTTTTATAGAACCACATGACATAGAATCCCTCTTCTTGGAAAAATCTTGTTGTCAATTTTTTCAAGAGAGAAATGAGAATCAACTCAACTAGGTAATACAATCTGTCCATCCTTCCAATAGGTAGCGAAGTTATTGTACAATTTGAATTAATCATTGGTGATAAGCACATAGAGCACTTTTATTTCATGTATTTGATTGTCTCAAAGTCGAAAAATGATTCTGCCTAATTTATTTAACTGAATATGTGATGTTCTAGCAAAATTTCCACTGTTCTTCGTCAGTAACAAGTAACAACACATTAATGATCAATATTAACTCAATGTTAACTTTTCATTTTGCCAAAAAGCCAAACTTTTGTATGTATATGATATTGCGACAAAGAAAATGTTTGTGAAAGAAGATTGCTGAACGAATGCTTGTCATAAAAAACTTAAATGAAATAACTTTTAAACATAAGCATAAAAAAACTGTTGTTATAAGTGCTAACTACAAATCCGAGTTACAATGACAGCACACACTAAGGTTATAGCATAGGCTTTATATATATAGCATAAGCTTGTTTCTTCTCTTGCTAGCTGAAATGGCCATATCTTTCGCAGTTGTAACAATTTCCAAAAGGGAGTAGCACACTGCCCAACTTTGTTATTTGCAGTGGGAATAAACAGAGGACCCGTTATTGCATGTAAATAGGATAACATACTCATGAAATCATACCTTAAGTTCTGTAAGCCCCACCATAAACAATAGAAGTACTTTGAAAGAAACTTTGAGGAGACAACATTGTTTGTAACCGCATTTTGGAAGATCCCATAATTGAAAAATGTACTGTTATCAGGGTTACATTGACTAAAGACAATAGTAGTGTTTGCCCACGTCCTTCTATCATCATTGGTCAAGCTATCACAATCCAAGAAACTAAGGGAGCATCTCATTGGGCTAAATTCCTGATTGCAAGCTGATTTCCAGCATGTTGCATTCCGTTCAATTGACAATAGATACCACGATGCCCCCAGAACCTAAAAGAGTAGCAGCATAATCAATGCAAAATTGCAGTCAAACTCTATATTGAGACCATTGAATTGTTAATCAAGTGAAAAAAATATGATCACGCATCTGAACGAATAAATGCAAGTAGAGAGAAGTTACACACATGACTAGCTAACATGTAGAGTAGGAGATTGTACGCAGCCCCGGCCCAAGCTGTTTTGGTCACAACTCCTGCAGCTTTAATGATCTGAGAACTTAATGGAAAAATCAGATATAATCTGGGGATATATTGGATCAGGACAATCAGTACGAGGGCATTGGTGGTGTGATCAGCATGGGAGCTTCTAATTGCTGGTATTATGAACCATATGACAATCTGCCAAACAATCAAATTCAAAGTTAACTTGGCCCAAGAATTGGGTATGGAAAACTACAAAATGGATATTGGAAAATAACCAGGTGAAATTGTTAGTGTCCAAGTCTAATATTGCACTAAAGACATGGATTCCAGAGCAGTCTATCCATAAACAAGAAGTCCAATTTGAAATGATTTAAGTTATCATACCAAGTTTTGAGCAGTGAACAAACTTTGCATACAAAATTATCCTGCAACTCATAAGTTTTGGACATAACTTCTCCTTATGCAGCTAAGGAACTTTATCCCATACAATATGAACAGAGAAAATGTTGTCCTTCAGACAATCATAACGCCATACCTGGGGAAGAGGCAGTGTTGCAACCACATCTATGAAGAAATCAGACTTTAAGTACCGCCTTGCAATTTTCTTCGGATCCATGACTAGTTCACCTCTACCAAAAACCCTTGAGCTTGGTGATACATAAGCTGTCCGGAACTTTATAATTATACACAACAGATAGAATATATCGGCAACAGTTCGAAAAAAGGTCACAATAATTCCCAGATTCAAATCTGTTGTCATACATGATGAATTGCTATCATTCTCTACCGAAGGGAGGTAGAAAAACAATGGATCAACGAAAAGTGCTACCAAACAAGAGAACAGGAAAATTCTATTCCATTTCAGGAAAAGTTCACTTCCAGGATCAAGTATTTTTTTCCTCATAGGCTCATGATTTTCTGGGAAAACCTTAAACCTTCCAAACATAGGAGGTCCATTTGTTTTAGCTCTGTCCCCAGTTCCACCTTCGGATTTCAACAAGGGGGGTGAAGATTTGGACACAGGCAATTTGTTTTCGAGTTCGGGGTCGATTTTATCCCAGGAAAGCTCAAGATTTTGTTTCCCAGTATTGTAAAACCTATCAATTTCCAAACCTATTAATCAAATTTCTAGAAAACAGGAATATGAAACAGAAAAATGGAGACAGTAACAGAAACTTACCTCACTAGCTTCTCTTTCTTAAACTCCATGCTTGTAGTCAGTGTCACCTACCTTATACTGAAACATAATACTGACATTGAATATCAGAATGTAATAACGGGCTCCAACAGTACTTCCAGTTGTACTCAAATCTCTTCGAGACCTTCATTTTTGAGTCCTTTGACACAGTGGTTTCAAATCAAACTCTACACAAGGTGCAAAAATTTGGAAACATTGGAATTACATCTTATTTTTTCTAAAGAAAATTGCTTCTTGAGAATTTTGAAATCGAGAGAGAGAGAGGAGAGAGAGAGAGGGGGGAGAGAGAACTGAGTTGAAACAGCTTTGTTTTCTGCATATGGTTGACTTACATTAATTGGTCTAATAAACTAGCAGTTAGAGAAGAAACAAAAGATACAACGCTATGGCCTGAGATACTCGGTCAATTTTTGCTGTGAAAACCGTAGTTTACAGGGCGAAACGTGGAGGCCATGAATGAGTATATATAAACTGAAAAATATAAAGAATATATTACAACAAATAATAAAGAGCTTTTCCAGATTTTTAGGGACCAGCAATGTACTACGTACAAATGTACGTGAATAATTTTTATACACAGAAATTAATAAAACAGATTATGTATATGTATATTTGAATTCATCTCAAATTTAGCAAACATAATTTCTTATTGCTCATTCTATTATATGATTATGAAAACATTATATGTTTTCAAAATTCTTTATTTTTAACAAGTCCAGATTTAATTAGGTCATGTCCTATTAATGAGCTAAACACAAATCAGTTACAAAGCAGGTCAAATTCAATTCATGGATTCAGCCCAGTCCAAAGTTTAAGAAGTTCAGAAGGATTAGAACACGTGGAGAGTAATTATCAGAATACTCATCATCAAAGATCAAAGCAACATTTAATTGTACTTATCTTTTGTAGCTCCTTGAAGATTTAGTACATCTACCCTTACGTCACTGCCTCAACTAAGGCTATGTGCCTATAAATTATAAGTTTTCCCTATATGAAAAGAGACCTCTCTATACACTCCACACATATCTTTTCTCTCTTTTAGTTATTATATCCCTTCCGAGGCTAACTATTGTTCTCGCTCTCAGTCACCTTACTTAATCAATAAAGGGTCCCCCGAACACCATTATCATTTCCCGAAGTGGAGTAGGTCACTCCAATCGAACCACTATATATTTGTGTGTTAACTAGATATTTACATCACTGTCATTGATTGTTCTATTAATTGTCTCGTTAATTACACTTTATCACACACTCAACTGTTGATCTTGCATAAGTCTATTTTGTACATTATCAGTTTTAACTATTAAAAAAAAGTAGTTAAAGTTCTATTTTTTATAGAATTTTGTGATTGAGATTGATTTTTTAGTGATGTTTGAGAAATTAAATTTTTTGAAATTTAGTTGATTAGGATTCTACTTATAATTTCTTGAATAAAATAAAATAAATTGTCAATATACTAATCACTTTGGAGTCTTACTCTAATTAGAAATTAGTTAGATCAATTAAGATAAGATTTAATATACAACTCTATAATATATACTATCAATCATATTAAAATTCTAAAAAATTCATTTTTTAAAAAAAAATATACTACAATGTCTATTTGTACATAAAATTTTAGTACAAGTTAGAAATATTATTGTGACTGAAGAATTATATTGATGTAACATAAATTGATTTTAAAATACTATATATACAATTATTTTTTTATCTTAGAAATGAAAAGGTTAAATTTTTCGATAAACAAAATATACATATATAGGCATAATATTATCTTTGTATATGAGATGAGTAATATTAGATTAATGAATTTTTTGAAAGTTTTTTGAATACTTTATTGAAAATATAATGATGCATATCTTTTTAAGAGTAATATAGTCAATCAAAATTTTTTATAGAAACTTATATTTATATATAGATAATAAATAATTAAAAGAGATGTTATAGATAGTTTGAAGATTTAAACACATAAGGATATGATGGTAATTTTGATATTTAAAAGTGAAAAAATAGAGTGGTCTCTGCAATCTTTTATAAGGGTAAAATAGAAATTCAAAAGTTTTTCATCGTAAGATACTTTTATTAGTAGTATAAATATGTTTAGATTGCATCTCAAAACATAATTTTTTAAAAAAAAATTTAGGAAGAGTTTTAAGAAAGTATTTTTTAATATTTTTATATTATAAAATTTGTTCAGTTATATAAATTTAAAAATAGTTTAAAAAAAATAGTAAAACCTGTTTGAACAATGATGACAAAATCCTTACCCTAATTTTTATCTTATCACTCTTGCTTTTTCTCTTTCTAGCCTTCTCTCTCTGTCTTTCCCTTCTATTTCTTTCTCCATTATGTTCTCACACAACAAAAACATACACAGAGCAAACATGCAAACACCCACACACTCACACAACAAACACACACATAAAGCAAACACACACAGAAAAACCACTCATAGATCTGTGTGTTGGATTGGGTAGAAAGGGAGAAAGGGGGAGTTACAAACACTAACCAAACATGCCCTAATTTTCTATGACTTCTCGTTTTGGGACTACTGCAACAAATAAGAAAGACCGTTTTGAGGTTTCTAATTTTCTATGACTTCTCGTTTTTGGAACGGCTGAGAGTGTTCTAAGAGAATCTCTAACCTTAACTTCAATTTTTACTTAAATTTAAGTAATATTTGAGTAAAAAAATTGATTTGATATAAAAGATGTCAATGGATAAACTCAAATTTAAAGAATAAAAAGCTCAAATTTAAATGAGGATAAACTCAAATTGAAAGTATGGTGAAATATGAGAATTGAATCATTAAAAGAGAATAATTATTGATGATTTGAGAAAATGTTTGAGTCTCCTTGAAGATCATCTCCAATAGTACTCTCTAAAATAGAAAACGTCTTTTTTAAAATAAAGTGTCTATTTGACAAAAATTTAAAACAGATAATTAAATTTTTTATACTACTCCAATAAGACTCTTTATGCTTATTAATTTATAAGTCATAACCTGTACCAATGCGACATAAAATATGAACACCCAAAAAATTGATCATTATTTTTCCTTCCCTTTCTTTAATTTCATGATTTGAAATTAATTTGTACTCATTATTTTTTAAAAAACAAATTAACAATTTTCTCAAAATATAAAATCTTAAAAAAATATCAATGTGTACATTAAATNCAGAACAAAATTTAATTGATTTGAGACGAAATCAGATCAAAAAAGATGGGACATGTGGCACATTGTGCACCAAGTATCCAAGGGCGTATAAAAATGGGAAAATCAGATTTTCCCCCCACTTATTGCTGATTTTTTTTTGGAAAAGAGAAAAGGGAGAGAAGAGAGAGAAATCAAGGGTTCTCTTTCACTTCTCCTTGCGATCTAGGATGATTCGTTCCTCTGATTGCTTCGAGCCAAGAGTGAAAAGCGTTCTACGCAGTGAGAGCTACAAGCACGTACCAAAAATCATAGGTTTTGCCAAAGTCTCAAGATCAAAATTTTGGGGATTAAGGTTTTGAAGCTTGAGTTGGGTGATTGGAGCTTTCTACTACGTGTATTACGCTTCAAGTGGTAGGGTTCCTTTCATAACTAAGTTTATTTTCAACCTAGGGTTATATATGGAATGCGTAGCATGATTACAGATAAAATCTCTTGTCTAAATATACTCTTAGTGTAACTAGAGTATGAAAATGGGTTTAGAAACATGTTAAACCAATTTTGCGTGAATTGGGTTTGTTGAAATTACTTGTTTGTAATTTCATGAGAAATGTGATGAATTGATCATGATTATGTGTTTACATGATTTTGTGGCTTGTGGGTATTTGATAAAATGTCTTGACTAATATAAGTTTGTTATTTGAATGAAATTAGCATAACATACTTTTTGAAGACTTTGGAATGTAATTATATGCTTCATGATATAAGTTACATTGAGGATTTGGAATTGTTGATAGGCATTGAAATTGTTCATAATGTGCTTATGACATTTTGAACATGATGTTGTNATGAATCTCAGCCACTCTTATAACAGGCTAACTTAACGATTCAAAATCAGTTATGTTTTCTTATATAAAATATTTTTCTTGTTGATTGATACTCCACTGATTCAGTAATATCAAACACTCACAGTTGGGTTCCATTCTTAAACTTGGTCTCTTGTAAATAAAATATTCAAGTTTGGTAAAAGAATAAAGGGAAAAGGAGGGAAGTCAAATGTATTCCTAAAAAAGACAAATCAATGAAGCAATTAATTTAATATTTTTTGTTGTTGTGCTTGTGTAGTTTGATCAGGAAAATAACTTCTTCAGAGAAATCACATTTGGTGTTAATGACAATGAAGGTAAGAAGTTGGTTTTGACGTAAATAGCATTGAGATATGTTTTATCCTGAATGTCTTGGGCGAAAAGACAAATATACCATTTTTCTGTTCAAAAAACAATAGAGTAGAAAATAAGTTTGATTCACCAAATGTGGAAAGCCACATTGAACTATTTATTTTAGAGAGCCTATGTAAAACCCAGAAAAATTTACAATTTTATTGTGAAGGGTAAAACGGTAGTTAACTATTACGATATAAGTTGAAAACTCAACTTTTTCTAGAACTTGGATGACAAAATAGACCTTACCATTGGATTCGTCTCGCAAAATTTAGTTACCCAATCAATTTTCATTAAATTCTGAGATAGTTGAATTTTTTACGTTTTTCGATGTGATCGGGTCACACGACTAAAATAAATATATCCTATTTTATTTGCGGAACCAAGAAAATAAATTTAATTTAATTGAAATAAAATATATTGAACTTAAAATAGAACAAAATTTAATTGATTTGAGACGAAATCAGATCAAAAAAGATGGGACATGTGGCACATTGTGCACCAAGTATCCAAGGGCGTATAAAAATGGGAAAATCAGATTTTCCCCCCACTTATTGCTGATTTTTTTTTGGAAAAGAGAAAAGGGAGAGAAGAGAGAGAAATCAAGGGTTCTCTTTCACTTCTCCTTGCGATCTAGGATGATTCGTTCCTCTGATTGCTTCGAGCCAAGAGTGAAAAGCGTTCTACGCAGTGAGAGCTACAAGCACGTACCAAAAATCATAGGTTTTGCCAAAGTCTCAAGATCGAAATTTTGGGGATTAAGGTTTTGAAGCTTGAGTTGGGTGATTGGAGCTTTCTACTACGTGTATTACGCTTCAAGTGGTAGGGTTCCTTTCATAACTAAGTTTATTTTCAACCTAGGGTTATATATGGAATGCGTAGCATGATTACAGATAAAATCTCTTGTCTAAATATACTCTTAGTGTAACTAGAGTATGAAAATGGGTTTAGAAACATGTTAAACCAATTTTGCGTGAATTGGGTTTGTTGAAATTACTTGTTTGTAATTTCATGAGAAATGTGATGAATTGATCATGATTATGTGTTTACATGATTTTGTGGCTTGTGGGTATTTGATAAAATGTCTTGACTAATATAAGTTTGTTATTTGAATGAAATTAGCATAACATACTTTTTGAAGACTTTGGAATGTAATTATATGCTTCATGATATAAGTTACATTGAGGATTTGGAATTGTTGATAGGCATTGAAATTGTTCATAATGTGCTTATGACATTTTGAACATGATGTTGTAATTGTAATTGAAAACTTGATTGCACAATGATATAAAATGCAATTATTCATTATATTTGCATATGCATGTGTAGCATCACATTCGTGGGTATTTGACATGAGTGTGGATGTATGCATGGTATGGTCAAACACCATTCTTGGTGGATGATATGTGGGCTCGAGAAAGTTGGACATAGGTTTGACTAAGTCGCACGAGTTGCATTGAAAACATGGGTTGGGTGTAGTAAGAAGAAATAGATCCTACCTCGGGTGCAAGGCCCGGTTACTTGTTTCACGCACTTGCCCTGTTGTGAAATTCTAAAAAAATGTGTAAGCATACGCAGAGCCTGGGGTGAGATGTCCTCAAAATGCAATGTGGGCTGGTAGTCCCTTGGTGGAAGTCCATTAAAATACCAACCCAAGAAAGACCTGAGATTTTGTAAAATGGTCAAGGATGTTCAACACCAATGGCGGGTGCTTGGAATGACTGGATGCATATGTATGACAATGCATACGTTACGGGAGCCAATTGAGGGCTCGCGTTGAATTGCATGTGTGAGTATCATCTCATGACATAACGTAGCATTGCAAAATCCATTATGAAATACATATTCTTGAATGAATGCTTGTTTGATTGTTGAATTGCATATGAACATCTCATATGCATCTGGGTTAGAGAGTAGTCTCTTTAGGACTGGTCGTGACTCACCCTTTATGAGAACAATATTTCAAGTGCGGGACAAACAACGGTGAATGACCCTACCTTGGGCCCTTGTTGATGAAGAAACTGAGTTATGGCTTTAAATTATAATTTTGTAAACACAATTGTGTAATTTGAATTGAACTTGTAAATTGTGTTAAGAGGACATGTTGTAAAACTCGGGGTAAATTTGAATTTTTATGAAAAAGAAAAAAATGGTAATTTATTTCTATGGTACTGGTTGACAAAGGACCCCCGAATTTAGGGCTGTCACAGCTTGGTATCAGAGCTTAGGTTCTTGATTTACCTAGGGCTTGTAGGGCATGAGTTTAGACCATTGCATCCATTGAGCATTACATGTTATGTACTTTGAATGCTACATGTGTATGTGCTTTAAATGCTATATGTTATGTGTTATGTGTTATGTGCATAATATTCAAGGTTAAATGTTTATGGAAAAGGAACACTAAGGTTAGAGAACATAACCTTGGGGGTCGAAAAAAGAAAAGGAACGTGATGGTTCAGGGTGTAGATGTCTACTAGTAAGTGGCACACACACTACTAGTGAGACAAGGAGAGAAATCTCAATGTTACGACTTTGATCCCTACCTATGGATACTAAGTTAGTGCTCTATTTCTATTTGAAAGTCATTGCATATGAGTTCGCCCCTAGAAGCTAGGGTATGCATTAATCAGATATGTCGAGGGTTGTGAGCTAGAGATCTCAGAGATTCTACACACCATGGACCTTAGGGTCATGGACATTTCGAAGTTTGATGTCATCCTTGGGATGGATTGGTTGATGGCACACCGTGTGATCATTAATTGTAATTGGAATAGGGTCGCTGCCTACACACAAGAGAGTGTTTGCTTCATATTTGAGGGGGAGAAACATGATGGTTTACCCCAAGTAGTGTATGATTCCCGTTGGCACGAGCAATTGATGGGCTGGTTTGTGAACCTTACCCTAGAGGACGAGACGAGACATGAGTTGGGTCTACCTCGGGTGGTTTGTGAGTATAAGAACGTTTTTCTAGATGAATTATCAGGACTACCTCCACATAAGGATGTAAACTTCACTATTGAGTTGTACCCTGGTACATCGCCCATTTCAATGACTCTGCATATAATGACACCTGCAGAGTTATAAGAACTCAAGATCCAATTGCAAGAATTTGTGGACAAGGACCTCATTAGACAGAGCACCTCACCTTGGGGCGCTCCGGTGTTGTTTGCCAAGGAGAAGGATAAGACCCTTCGACTATGTATAGACTACCGATAAGTTGAATCAAATTACTATTAAGAATAGATACCCTTTTCCGAGGATTGGTGCTTTGTGTGATTAGCTGAGAGGGGCGCAAGTCTACTCTAAGATAGATCTGCGCACTGGGTACCATCAGTTGAGGATTATGGAGATAGACAAGCCTAAGACGGCATTAAGGATGCGGTATGAATATTTCGAGTTCACTGTGATGCCTTTTGGATTGACGAATGCCCCCGACGACATTCATGGATCTCATGCATAGGGTGTTCTAACCCTACCTAGATCAGTTTATCGCAGTCTTTATTAATAACATCCTGATCTACTCCAAGTCTGAGGAGGAGCATGAGGGTCACTTGAGGGTTATTCTCTAAACCTTGAGAGACCATCAGTTGTACACTAAGTTCAGCAAGTATGAATTTTGGCTAATAGAAGTGAAATTTTTGTGACACGTGGTGTCAGCTTTGGGTATGTCAGTTGACTCGGAGAAGTTTGAGGCAGTTATGAGTTGAGAGAGACTGAAGTCAGTCTTCGAGATACACAGTTTCTTTGGATTGGAGAGGTATTACAGGAGGTTTATTGAGAACTTCTCTTAACTAGCTACACTTATGACGAGATTGACTCGGAAGAAGGTCAAGTTTCAGTGGGATGAATCATCTAAGAGGGCATTCCAAAAGTTGAAGGGGAGGTGTACTTTAGCTCCTATTCTGATAGTTTTAAAGAGGGAACAGAGGTACACAGTGTATTGTGATGCATCCAAGGACGGACTTGGTTGTGTTTTGATACAGTCCGAGAGGGTGGTAGCTTATTGTTCTCGGCAGTTAAAGAACCACGAGCAGAATTACCTCACACACAACATGGAGTTGGCAACCATTGTCTTTTGCCTTGAAGGCTTGGCGACACTATTTGTACGATAAGCAGTTTAAGGTATTTTTGGACCACAAGAGTCTGAAGTATATCTTTATGNAATATGTCGGGGGTTATGAGCTAGAGATCTCGGAGATTCTACACACCATGGACCTTAGGGTCATGGACATGTCGAAGTTTGATGTCATCCTTGGGATGGATTGGTTGATGGCACACCGTGTGATCATTAATTGTAATTGGAATAAGGTCGCTGCCTACACACAAGAGAGTGTTTGCTTCATATTTGAGGGGGAGAAACATGATGGTTTACCCCAAGTAGTGTATGATTCCCGTTGGCACGAGCAATTGATGGGCTGGTTTGTGAACCTTACCCTAGAGGACGAGACGAGACATGAGTTGGGTCTACCTTGGGTGGTTTGTGAATATAAGAACGTTTTTCTAGATGAATTATCAGGACTACCTCCACATAAGGATGTAGACTTCACTATTGAGTTGTACCTTGGTACATCGCCCATTTCAATGACTCTGCACATAATGACACCTGCAGAGTTATAAGAACTCAAGATCCAATTGCAAGAATTTATGGACAAGGACCTCATTAGACAGAGCACTTCACCTTGGGGCGCTCCGGTGTTGTTTGCCAAGGAGAAGGATAAGACCCTTCGACTATGTATAGACTACCGATAAGTTGAATCAAATTACTATTAAGAATAGATACCCTTTTCCGAGGATTGGTGCTTTGTGTGATCAGCTGAGAGGGGCGCAAGTCTACTCTAAGATAGATCTGCGCACTGGGTACCATCAGTTGAGGATTATGGAGATAGACAAGCCTAAGACGGCATTAAGGATGCGGTATGGANGATATGTCGAGGGTTGTGAGCTAGAGATCTCAGAGATTCTACACACCATGGACCTTAGGGTCATGGACATTTCGAAGTTTGATGTCATCCTTGGGATGGATTGGTTGATGGCACACCGTGTGATCATTAATTGTAATTGGAATAGGGTCGCTGCCTACACACAAGAGAGTGTTTGCTTCATATTTGAGGGGGAGAAACATGANGAAAAAATGGTAATTTATTTCTACGGTACTGGTTGACAAAGGACCCCCGAATTTAGGGGTGTCACAGTTTGGTATCAGAGCTTAGGTTCTTGATTTACCTAGGGCTTGTAGGGCATGAGTTTAGACCATTGCATCCATTGAGCATTACATGTTATGTACTTTGAATGCTACATGTGTATGTGCTTTAAATGCTATATGTTATGTGTTATGTGTTATGTGCATAATATTCAAGGTTAAATGTTTATGGAAAAGGAACACTAAGGTTAGAGAACATAACCTTGGGGGTCGAAAAAAGAAAAGGAACGTGATGGTTCAAGGTGTAGATGTCTACTAGTAAGTGGCACACACACTACTAGTGAGACAAGGAGAGAAATCTCAATGTTACGACTTTGATCCCTACCTATGGATACTAAGTTAGTGCTCTATTTCTATTTGAAAGTCATTGCATATGAGTTCGCCCCTAGAAGCTAGGGTATGCATTAATCAGATATGTCGAGGGTTGTGAGCTAGAGATCTCAGAGATTCTACACACCATGGACCTTAGGGTCATGGACATTTCGAAGTTTGATGTCATCCTTGGGATGGATTGGTTGATGGCACACCGTGTGATCATTAATTGTAATTGGAATAGGGTCGCTGCCTACACACAAGAGAGTGTTTGCTTCATATTTGAGGGGGAGAAACATGATGGTTTACCCCAAGTAGTGTATGATTCCCGTTGGCACGAGCAATTGATGGGCTGGTTTGTGAACCTTACCCTAGAGGACGAGACGAGACATGAGTTGGGTCTACCTCGGGTGGTTTGTGAGTATAAGAACGTTTTTCTAGATGAATTATCAGGACTACCTCCACATAAGGATGTAAACTTCACTATTGAGTTGTACCCTGGTACATCGCCCATTTCAATGACTCTGCATATAATGACACCTGCAGAGTTATAAGAACTCAAGATCCAATTGCAAGAATTTGTGGACAAGGACCTCATTAGACAGAGCACCTCACCTTGGGGCGCTCCGGTGTTGTTTGCCAAGGAGAAGGATAAGACCCTTCGACTATGTATAGACTACCGATAAGTTGAATCAAATTACTATTAAGAATAGATACCCTTTTCCGAGGATTGGTGCTTTGTGTGATTAGCTGAGAGGGGCGCAAGTCTACTCTAAGATAGATCTGCGCACTGGGTACCATCAGTTGAGGATTATGGAGATAGACAAGCCTAAGACGGCATTAAGGATGCGGTATGGATATTTCGAGTTCACTGTGATGCCTTTTGGATTGACGAATGCCCCCGACGACATTCATGGATCTCATGCATAGGGTGTTCTAACCCTACCTAGATCAGTNGATATTTCGAGTTCACTGTGATGCCTTTTGGATTGACGAATGCCCCGACGACATTCATGGATCTCATGCATAGGGTGTTCTAACCCTACCTAGATCAGTTTATCGCAGTCTTTATTAATAACATCCTGATCTACTCCAAGTCTGAGGAGGAGCATGAGGGTCACTTGAGGGTTATTCTCTAAACCTTGAGAGACCATCAGTTGTACACTAAGTTCAGCAAGTATGAATTTTGGCTAACAGAAGTGAAATTTTTGTGACATGTGGTGTCAGCTTTGGGTATGTCAGTTGACTCGGAGAAGTTTGAGGCAGTTATGAGTTGAGAGAGACTGAAGTCAGTCTTCGAGATACACAGTTTCTTTGGATTGGAGAGGTATTACAGGAGGTTTATTGAGAACTTCTCTTAACTAGCTACACTTATGACGAGATTGACTCGGAAGAAGGTCAAGTTTCAGTGGGATGAATCATCTAAGAGGGCATTCCAAAAGTTGAAGGGGAGGTGTACTTTAGCTCCTATTCTGATAGTTTTAAAGAGGGAACAGAGGTACACAGTGTATTGTGATGCATCCAAGGACGGACTTGGTTGTGTTTTGATACAGTCCGAGAGGGTGGTAGCTTATTGTTCTCGGCAGTTAAAGAACCACGAGCAGAATTACCTCACACACAACATGGAGTTGGCAACCATTGTCTTTTGCCTTGAAGGCTTGGCGACACTATTTGTACGATAAGCAGTTTAAGGTATTTTTGGACCACAAGAGTCTGAAGTATATCTTTATGCAGTGGGACCTCAATATGAGGCAACGCAGGTGGATAGAGTATTTGGAGAACTATGACTTCACTTTGCATTACCATCCCAGTAAGGCAAACACGGTGGTTGACGCACTCAGTCAGAAGTCATAGGGAGCCTTGGCCAGTATGGCTTCCCGAGAATGACAGATGCTCTTAATTGTGGGACAGTTCGGGTTGCAATGCAGAGGTCAGGCTCAGGGCACTTTAGTGGCTACGCCATCCCTATTGAGTAGAGTGATTGAGTCCCAGGGGTCAGGGTACAGAGATATTGTCCATCAAGGACTGGGTATAGTCAGGTATAGGTGACGAGGGCGGGGGCATTCACACGGATGGTAGTCCTAGGTTCAAAAGATCCTTAGGGAGTTTTATTGCTCCCGTTTTGCTGTACATCCAGATGGCACGAAGATGTACCATGATCTTTGTCACCAGTACTATTGGAGTGGGATGAAGAGGCACGTTGGAGATTCTATTTGTTGATGTCTCACGTGTTAGCAAGTCAAGGTTGAGCACCAAAGATCAGTAGGGTTGCTCTAACCTTTGGAGGTAGCTGAGTGGAAGTGGGAACATGTTACGATAGATTTTGTGACCCACTTGCTACGGATATTGCATGGACATGATGCGGTGTGAGTGATAATGGACTAGCTTATAAANCACAAGAGTCTGAAGTATATCTTTATGCAGTGGGACCTCAATATGAGGCAACGCAGGTGGATAGAGTATTTGGAGAACTATGACTTCACTTTGCATTACCATCCCAATAAGGCAAACACTGTGGTTGACGCACTCAGTCAGAAGTCATAGGGAGCCTTGGCCAGTATGGCTTCCCAGGAATGGCAGATGCTCTTAATTGTGGGACAGTTCGGGTTGCAATGCAGAGGTCAGGCTCAGGGCACTTTAGTGGCTACGCCATCCCTATTGAGTAGAGTGATTGAGTCCCAGGGGTCAGGGTACAGAGATATTGTCCATCAAGGACTGGGTATAGTCAGGTATAGGTGACGAGGGCGGGGGCATTCACACGGATGGTAGTCCTAGGTTCAAAAGATCCTTAGGGAGTTTTATTGCTCCCGTTTTGCTGTACATCCAGATGGCACGAAGATGTACCATGATCTTTGTCACCAGTACTATTGGAGTGGGATGAAGAGGCACGTTGGAGATTCTATTTGTTGATGTCTCACGTGTTAGCAAGTCAAGGTTGAGCACCAGAGATCAGTAGGGTTGCTCTAACCTTTGGAGGTAGCTGAGTGGAAGTGGGAACATGGTACGATAGATTTTGTGACCCATTTGCTACGGATATTGCATGGACATGATGCGGTGTGAGTGATAATGGACTAGCTTATAAAGTCAACATACTTTTTGGCAGTGCAGATGACCTTCACACTGGAGAAATTCTGCAAGCGGTACATATGGGAGATAGTCCGATTACATGGGGTACCCGTATCTATAATATTGGATCAGAATCCTAAGTTCATAGCCCATTTTTAGGAGAGTTTCCAGCAGGCCATGGGGACACAGTTGATGATGAGCACAACTATGCCTTTTATGANGTAAGGCAAACACGGTGGTTGACGCACTCAGTCAGAAGTCATAGGGAGCCTTGGCCAGTATGGCTTCCCGAGAATGACAGATGCTCTTAATTGTGGGACAGTTCGGGTTGCAATGCAGAGGTCAGGCTCAGGGCACTTTAGTGGCTACGCCATCCCTATTGAGTAGAGTGATTGAGTCCCAGGGGTCAGNATAAGGCAAACACTGTGGTTGACGCACTCAGTCAGAAGTCATAGGGAGCCTTGGCCAGTATGGCTTCCCAGGAATGGCAGATGCTCTTAATTGTGGGACAGTTCGGGTTGCAATGCAGAGGTCAGGCTCAGGGCACTTTAGTGGCTACGCCATCCCTATTGAGTAGAGTGATTGAGTCCCAGGGTCAGGGTACAGAGATATTGTCCATCAAGGACTGGGTATAGTCAAGTATAGGTGACGAGGGTGGGGGTATTCACACGGATGGTAGTCCTCGGTTCAAAATATCCTTAGGGAGTTTTATTGCTCCCGTTTTGCTGTACATCCAGATGGCACGAAGATGTACCATGATCTTTGTCACCAGTACTATTGGAGTGGGATGAAGAGGCACGTTGGAGATTCTATTTGTTGATGTCTCATGTGTTAGCAAGTCAAGGTTGAGCACCAAAGATCAGTAGGGTTGCTCTAACCTTTGGAGGTAGCTGAGTGGAAGTGGGAACATGTTACGATAGATTTTGTGACCCACTTGCTACGGATATTGCATGGACATGATGCGGTGTGAGTGATAATGGACTAGCTTATAAAGTCAACATACTTTTTGGCAGTGCAGATAACCTTCACACTGGAGAAATTCTGCAAGCGGTACATATGGGAGATAGTCCGATTACATGGGGTACCCGTATCTATAATATTGGATCAGAATCCTAAGTTCATAGCCCATTTTTAGGAGAGTTTCCAGCAGGCCATGGGGACACAGTTGATGATGAGCACAACTATGCCTTTTATGACTAATTGTGCTTCGATAGAGTTTCAATGATAGCATTTTAGGAGAAATATTGTATAAGGGCCTAAAGTCAATGCATATCAAACTTTCATGCAACAACTGCAGGTTCTGGAAGAAAATTGGAGAAGCTTGAAACAAGGCTTGAACGTTCGAACAGTAATCCACGTTCTAATGTCCTTTTGAATTAATTGGGGGATCAATTTGCTGAGATGATGATACATGGTGAGTTGCAGCTAGAAGAAAAACAAAGGGGTACTTGAGTACCGCGTTCGAACTCCAACTAACATTTGAACATTGACTTGAATCACTTGAGGACCCCTTAGGGTGCAGAAGTGGCTCTCTTAGAAGAATAAAGGCCACTTAAGTAGGAAGTTCAAGCCCTATCATGTGTTCGAACTCCCACCAAAGAAGACAGGAGACAACGTTCGAACTCAAATAACGTTTGAATGTTATCCACAGATAGGCTGTAGTGTGGATGGCTTTCACTTGGATTTTGAAGGCCTTGCACTATTCTTTCACACTCCTTTGTCCTCTCCNGTCAGGGTACAGAGATATTGTCCATCAAGGACTGGGTATAGTCAGGTATAGGTGACGAGGGCGGGGGCATTCACACGGATGGTAGTCCTAGGTTCAAAAGATCCTTAGGGAGTTTTATTGCTCCCGTTTTGCTGTACATCCAGATGGCACGAAGATGTACCATGATCTTTGTCACCAGTACTATTGGAGTGGGATGAAGAGGCACGTTGGAGATTCTATTTGTTGATGTCTCACGTGTTAGCAAGTCAAGGTTGAGCACCAGAGATCAGTAGGGTTGCTCTAACCTTTGGAGGTAGCTGAGTGGAAGTGGGAACATGGTACGATAGATTTTGTGACCCATTTGCTACGGATATTGCATGGACATGATGCGGTGTGAGTGATAATGGACTAGCTTATAAAGTCAACATACTTTTTGGCAGTGCAGATGACCTTCACACTGGAGAAATTCTGCAAGCGGTACATATGGGAGATAGTCCGATTACATGGGGTACCCGTATCTATAATATCGGATCATAATCCTAAGTTCATAGCCCATTTTTAGGAGTGTTTCCAGCAGGCCATGGGGACACAGTTGATGATGAGCACAACTATGCCTTTTATGACTAATTGTGCTTCGATAGAGTTTCAATGATAGCATTTTAGGAGAAATATTGTATAAGGGCCTAAAGTCAATGCATATCAAACTTTCATGCAACAACTGCAGGTTCTGGAAGAAAATTGGAGAAGCTTGAAACAAGGCATGAACATTCGAACAGTAATCCACGTTCTAATGTCCTCTTGAATTAATTGGGGGATCAATTTGCTAAGATGATGATACATGGTGAGTTGCAGCTAGAAGAAAAACAAAGGGGTACTTGAGTACCGCGTTCGAACTCCAACTAACATTTGAACATNTCGATTTTCAGATGTGCACTTGATCGATTAGACTGGATAGTGAATGGGCTGAGTAAGGATTATCCTGAGACGCCATGCTATTCCGAAACTTTGTTTAACCATTTTGTGCGACAGAAAATTGGGAGAGTCACTGGTTTTTCGAATAACATCGAGTTAGGGCAAGAATCAGATTAGAGTGCTCGTAACAANCCGATTTTCAGACGTGCACTTGATCGATTAGACTGGATAGTGAATGGGCTGAGTAAGGATTATCCTGAGACACCATGCTATTCCGAAACTTTGTTTAACCATTTTGTGTGACAGAAAATTGGGAGAGTCATTGGTTTTTCGAATAACATCGAGTTAGGGCAAGAATCAGATTAGAGTGCTCGTAACAANCTGGGGTGCAGAAGTGGCTCTCTTAGAGGAATAAAGGCCACTTGAGTAGGAAGTTCAAGCCCTATCATGTGTTCGAACTCCCACCAAAGAAGACAGGAGACAACGTTCGAACTCCAAATAACGTTTGAATGTTATCCACAGATAGGCTGTAGTGTGGATGACTTTCACTTGGATTTTGAAGGCCTTGCACTATTCTTTCACACTCCTTTGTCCTCTCCTCCTTGCCTATAAATACTCCCATTGTGGGAGCTTCAAGGGGGATGCATAGAGCTAGAGCTNCCATTTAACATTCAAAAGATAGTTGTTCACAGTACTTTGGCCTCTGCATGATATCAAAAGTACTGGGAGCTCTCTACGTTTGAATGCCACTTAATGTTTGAGCTATGTTTTTAAATCCTTCTACACATGTTCGAATGCCATCAACATTCGAACGTTCACTTNCCTCCTTGCCTATAAATACTCCCATTGTGGGAGCTTCAAGGGGGATGCATAGAGCTAGAGCTAATTCTTCTTTCCTTATTAGTTTCATTTGCTTCCATTATTTGTGTTTCCTTCTTCCCTAGGAGGAGAGAAACTCTTCCACTTTTCTAGAGCTTTACCAAAGCCGTAAATGGTGGAACGTGATTCACTCATTCTTTATCCAAGATTGGCTCCTTATTTAGTGTTTTTTACTTTGTTACTCCTCTACTTGGAGGGATGAGCATCACTCACTTTTCTAGCTTTATCAAAGCCATGAAGAGTGAGTAGTTTCTCATTCATTCTTTAGTAAGAGGTGATGGACATGTATAAATCATCCGGAAGTTATATTTATGCATTTTGTTTATGCTTAAATATTTTATATTACACTTGCTTATTGAATGCATTTAGGAAAGCTAAGGTACTTTATACAACCGTGAGTGTTTTCTATGACATAGATAACTCTTACATTGAAAGACATATTGGTTCTAGGCAAGTACCCTGACTAGATCTTCATGACTAAATTTCAATATTCACCATTATTGTGCTTCATTTAAAGAATGGAATAATGATGCAATGGTTGGATGCCTTGTAGAGACACTTGCTTGTTTGTAGACGGGTTGAGTCTCAACATAAACAATTCTTGTAAACCTCTACGAAAACATTGGAATCATGCTCTTAATTCTCACAATCCATCTTTATATTCTGAATAACTTTATGTTGGCACATGGGTTAATTGAGTTATCAAGCACAAGTATAATAAATCAGATGATTAACTACATATTTAGATCTTCGAGCTAAATGGTGGCTGTTACATTTGATAATTTATTATATTTTGTCTAGAAAATCTCGTAACTTCAAATCTTAAGGGTTCCAGTTACTTGGTCTCTGTCACTACTTACTTCGAAACATCGACAATAGTTCCCTGTGGATTTGACTTCGGACTTAACCAAATTATTACTACAACTTGACCGCCTGCACTTAGGTGTACATATTTCGAATCAAGTCTAGTTTTTGGAGCCATTGTTGGGGAACCATAAAAAGTGTTTTTAAGAAAAAGTTTTTAGCAAATGAATAGATCTCTACCTTGCAACCTCATCTCTAAGCTCCATACACCGGTAAATTCGAAACATTGGTGACAATGTTCAGTTTTGGTTGGGGGTGAGAACTACAGTTCATTGTTTGTGCCCGTAAAATTTTGTTTTTGTTGCTTTTGTTTTGTTTTTGATCATATTGTGTACCTTGTCTCATATTTGTATAAATTGATGATCATGTCTGTAAATTAGTTTCAATCGTCTTTGTGAGTGGCAGATGTTAAAGAACCAGATAGTGAATCTTAAAGCTTAACAACCATAGATGGTAAACATTTTTTGTTTAGTATGGGAGTTTTACACACTTTTTCGTTTGATGTGCATGTTGTGATCATGAGAAAAGCAAGATTAGTAAGAAAAATTGAAATCCAAGAAGAGTAAGCGAAACCATTGTGTGGCGAAAGTACTTTTGCTAAACATCATCATGCTAAAAGACTTGGTGTCTGTAAACAATGTGGTAGGGTCTTTCACATGAAAGAATATCATCAGTGTTCTGAATCGATTTTCAGACGTGCACTTGATCGATTAGACTGGATAGTGAATGGGCTGAGTAAGGATTATCCTGAGACACCATGCTATTCCGAAACTTTGTTTAACCATTTTGTGTGACAGAAAATTGGGAGAGTCATTGGTTTTTCGAATAACATCGAGTTAGGGCAAGAATCAGATTAGAGTGCTCGTAACAAACCATTTTTTTTTTCTTGGGATGAAGGGTAATGGTCTGAACTTTTTTGTAAAAGTGTAAATAGTTTGTTAAATGTACAAAACTCGTTTGATTGAAATGGAAAAAATGGGCAGAGTAAGGAATGTTCCAGAATACCAACCTAAAGCGTGGGTAGGGACTTATCCTAAGATGCCATGAATTTTTAGTTCAAATTTGTGTGTATAGCCTTCTTTTAATGTGTGTATATAAATGTGCATATAATTGTGATTTTTGATTTGACGTTCGAGCGTCATTTAACATTCAAAAGATAGTTGTTCACAGTACTTTGGCCTCTGCATGATATCAAAAGTACTGGGAGCTCTCTACATTTGAATGCCACTTAATGTTTGAGCCATGTTTTTAAATCCTTCTACACATGTTCGAATGCCATCAACATTCGAACGTTCACTTNATCCAAGATTGGCTCCTTATTTAGTGTTTTTTACTTTGTTACTCCTCTACTTGGAGGGATGAGCATCTNTTAAATCCTTCTACACATGTTCGAATGCCATCAACATTCGAACGTTCACTTCTAGCCTATAAATACCTGGTTCATCTTCCCCATTTTAAAAACTCCCTAAACCTTTGAAAAACCCTCAAAACATAGGGCGANCATCTCACTTTTCTAGCTTTACCAAAGCCATGAAGAATGAGTAGTTTCTCATTCATTCTTTAGTAAGAGGTGATGGACATGTATAAATCATTCGGAAGTTATATTTATGCATTTTGTTTATGCTTAAATATTTTATATTACACTTGCTTATTGAATGCATTTAGGAAAGCTAAGGTACTTTATACAACCGTGAGTGTTTTCTATGACATAGATAACTCTTACATTGAAANTGTTTATGCTTAAATATTTTATATTACACTTGCTTATTGAATGCATTTAGGAAAGTTAAGGTACTTTATACAACCGTGAGTGTTTTCTATGACATAGATAACTCTTACATTGANAATCAACCATCCCAAACCCATTCCCACCTCATTTATCACCATTCTCACAAAAAAATCAAAATTTTTAAAGCCCTAACACCCCCTAAACCTGAGAACNCTGACTAGATCTTCATGACTACATTCCAATATTCACCATTATTGTGCTTCATTTAAAGAATGGAATAATGATACAATGGTTGGATGCCTTGTAGAGACACTTGCTTGTTTGTAGACGGGTTGAGTCTCAANTTGACTAGATCTTCATGACTAAATTTCAATATTCACCATTATTGTGCTTCATTTAAAGAATGGAATAATGATGCAATGGTTGGATGCCTTGTAGAGACACTTGCTTGTTTGTAGACGGGTTGAGTCTNCAAAGCCCTAACACCCCCCAAACCTGAGAACCATGCCTCCAAGGGTGAAGCTTCCCACTAGGCGCAATACAGTCAACCAAGAGCCAAACATGGTGGAGGAGGTGATTGAGGAAAGGGAGAGGAGACCCATTGTCTGAAGATACGATCAAACCCGCTTCCCCAACCCTTCAAAGCGGATAGGTATNACATAAACAATTCTTGTAAACCTCTACGAAAACATTGGAATCATGCTCTTAATTCTCACAATCCATCTTTATATTCTGAATAACTTTATGTTGGCACATGGGTTAATTGAGTTATCAAGCACAAGTATAATAAATCAGATGATTAACTACATATTTAGATCTTCGAGCTAAATGGTGGCTGTTACATTTGATAATTTATTATATTTTGTCTAGAAAATCTCGTAACTTCAAATCTTAAGGGTTCCAGTTACTTGGTCTCTGTCACTACTTACTTCGAAACATCGACAATAGTTCCCTGTGGATTTGACTTCGGACTTAACCAAATTATTACTACAACTTGACCGCCTGCACTTAGGTGTACATATTTCGAATCAAGTCTAGTTTTTGGAGCCATTGTTGGGGAACCATAAAAAGTGTTTTTAAGAAAAAGTTTTTAGCAAATGAATAGATCTCTACCTTGCAACCTCATCTCTAAGCTCCATACACCGGTAAATTCGAAACATTGGTGACAATGTTCAGTTTTGGTTGGGGGTGAGAACTACAGTTCATTGTTTGTGCCCGTAAAATTTTGTTTTTGTTGCTTTTGTTTTGTTTTTGATCATATTGTGTACCTTGTCTCATATTTGTATAAATTGATGATCATGTCTGTAAATTAGTTTCAATCGTCTTTGTGAGTGGCAGATGTTAAAGAACCAGATAGTGAATCTTAAAGCTTAACAACCATAGATGGTAAACATTTTTTGTTTAGTATGGGAGTTTTACACACTTTTTCGTTTGATGTGCATGTTGTGATCATGAGAAAAGCAAGATTAGTAAGAAAAATTGAAATCCAAGAAGAGTAAGCGAAACCATTGTGTGGCGAAAGTACTTTTGCTAAACATCATCATGCTAAAAGACTTGGTGTCTGTAAACAATGTGGTAGGGTCTTTCACATGAAAGAATATCATCAGTGTTCTGAATCGATTTTCAGACGTGCACTTGATCGATTAGACTGGATAGTGAATGGGCTGAGTAAGGATTATCCTGAGACACCATGCTATTCCGAAACTTTGTTTAACCATTTTGTGTGACAGAAAATTGGGAGAGTCATTGGTTTTTCGAATAACATCGAGTTAGGGCAAGAATCAGATTAGAGTGCTCGTAACAAACCATTTTTTTTTTCTTGGGATGAAGGGTAATGGTCTGAACTTTTTTGTAAAAGTGTAAATAGTTTGTTAAATGTACAAAACTCGTTTGATTGAAATGGAAAAAATGGGCAGAGTAAGGAATGTTCCAGAATACCAACCTAAAGCGTGGGTAGGGACTTATCCTAAGATGCCATGAATTTTTAGTTCAAATTTGTGTGTATAGCCTTCTTTTAATGTGTGTATATAAATGTGCATATAATTGTGATTTTTGATTTGACGTTCGAGCGTCATTTAACATTCAAAAGATAGTTGTTCACAGTACTTTGGCCTCTGCATGATATCAAAAGTACTGGGAGCTCTCTACATTTGAATGCCACTTAATGTTTGAGCTATGTTTTTAAATCCTTCTACACATGTTCGAATGCCATCAACATTCGAACGTTCACTTCTAGCCTATAAATACCTGGTTCATCTTCCCCATTTTAAAAACTCCCTAAACCTTTGAAAAACCCTCAAAACATAGGGCGAGCGACTCTTCACTGCCCAAGCCTCAAAACACCACTCATTCTCAATTTTTGCCAAAAATCAACCATCCCAAACCCATTCCCACCTCATTTATCACCATTCTCACAAAAAAATCAAAATTTTCAAAGCCCTAACACCCCCCAAACCTGAGAACCATGCCTCCAAGGGTGAAGCTTCCCACTAGGCGCAATACAGTCAACCAAGAGCCAAACATGGTGGAGGAGGTGATTGAGGAAAGGGAGAGGAGACCCATTGTCTGAAGATACGATCAAACCCGCTTCCCCAACCCTTCAAAGCGGATAGGTATGAGAATTTCTTTCAAACTCAAGTTGTGGTTTTGTGAGCGAATGGTGGTGTTGACTGATTTTGTGGATTTGGGGATTTTTGAGAATATGGATGCTAAAGGGTGGATGTTTTATTTAAGGAACGACGGAGATGCCATAAAGGAGTTGGTGCAGGAGTTTTACTCCAACTCTGAGATCATCAATGAGGCGATCAAAACTTATGTGTGAGGGGCCCATATTGATGTGGATGAGGAGTACATCCAAGAAATGAGGCAAGAGGCACCACGAGTACCGAAGTGTACCTACGCCCAGAAGAAGAAAGTGGGGATAGACGTTGTGGGATCAGAGTTGATAGGATTGGCCACCTTTACTTAGGGAGGACGGAGGTTCTTTCGGCAAGGAGAGTTGACTGACAAGTACAAGATGCTCAACTTAATTATCATCTCAAAATTCACTCCCAGCGGACGCAAGAATGAGATCCTCCCCGAGATGGTCCGATTGCTATACGCAATTGGAATGGGCCATAACATAGATCTCCCATCCTTAATATTGACGGAGATGATGAAGGGGTGTGATGTGAAGCGAAATTCACTCCCCTTCGGTACCCCTTGTGATGGAGATGTGCTCGAATTATAGAGTTAGGGTGAGGCCAAAGATGGCAATACAGAAGTCGATGGGGCCATTGAACAAGGCTTTCTTCCAGAGGAGCCAAGGTCATTGTGGCGCCCTGGCAGCGAGACAATTGGTGCCACCTGCCCAAGGCACCAATGAGGTGCAAGATGTCCTAGATAAGGCAGAGGAGAGAGAGCTAGAGGCTGAGAGAGCCCAGGAGCAGACACAGGATGAGGCAGGTCCTAGCTCCATCACCAGCACCCGACGATCACTGAGAGAGATTATGTTTGGCATCGAGGCCAGGTAGGTTGAGATTCTCTGACAGTAGGAGGAAAATCTCAGCTATTTGAGGGGTAGAGATGGAGGAGCTGGAGAGATGAGGGAGTGAGAGAGAGATATCTATAGTTAAGGACTATGTGTGTTACTTCTGTGATAGATGATTTGAATCATTTTCTTTTGTGTTAAAATGATGATATTTTATGAAATGAATGGTTCAGTTTTATCACTTTTATCTTTTAAATGCATGTGTATACTTAGCATTACATTGTTATTTGTTAATGAATGATGAAACAAATGTGAATATTGAGACTATTTGTTAAAGTGACTAATCACATGATCAGTTTGACACCTCACTTAACAACCTAGACTTAAAACCACATGTCTTGGAAAAATGGTATTTTCTCTATACTCAATTGTCAAATGTAATTGGTGTTTCTTATTCTTAAGGTACAAGATGACCAGACTTGAAAATGGAATCGATATATAACCAACATTCTTTGAAAAACCTGACATAACCAGTGGAGATAATGAAGAATATCGTGATAAGTTTCAAGCTTTGCGATGATTTTGAGAGAATATTAACATTTACTCAAGTAAGGTTATTCACTATCTATCCTTGAATAATCTCATTAAACTTGTTTTGATTGATGCAACTAAAGCAATCTGTTGACATATCTCACAAGGAATCTATTCATATGACACATACATATGCACATACTTGATAAAGAATCTTAGGTCATCTTTGATTTAATTTTGAGCCTTAGTCATTTCTTTTATAAAATTATATCTCTAGTTAGCCGTGATTGAGACTTTAAAGGTATGATCTCTTTTTCAAATAACCTATATGATAACTGAGCCACATAAAAATCTATTTGACATACCTTTGCTATCTAATTTTCTTGCCCCTCTTATAAATCAGTATGACATAGAAAAGTAAGAGAAAAAGAAAAGACAATGGTGGCTACTGTTGAATGAAAGAAAAGTCAGTGAGAACAATCGAAAGAGAAAAAGAGACACAAAAACAAAAAATGACCAAGAAAGTGAAAAATGAGAAAAATGAAATAAAGAAATACCATATAGGCGGAGTTTTGAAAAGTAGAAAGTGGTGTGCTACACTACAAGATAAATTTTAAATACCCTTGACGTCATTTCGTTAGCCACTAACTTCTGGCCACATTACAACTTATAAAAAGCCCTAATTGATCTCCAATTTGATGCATGTGCAAGTCGTCAACCAAAAGTTGGGGTATGTTAAATAGTATTTCTTTATTTTCATCAATATTCTTTTATGAGATTATGCCAAACATGGTTAGTCTATTTCCTTAGACTTCACTCCCGTACTAATTGTATAGGTGATTTTTTGATTGGCCCTCTTCTAATCACATGCTCGTTGAGAGACAAGTCACTATAATCAGAGCGAATTTTTGCTGAGAGCATTCTACCGAGAGGTTTGTGAAATCAAAGCTATCCATGGAAGGTGATAGAGTGGAATGGTTGTTATATAACAATTCTTGCTGCTAAAATGATCATTCCTACTACACAAGGAATTCCATATGCCAAAGTAACAAATGCTAAATTTTGTATAGAATAAGTACCTATGAAAGAGAAATGTGTGGGATATAAGTCGAGATTAAGGGTTGGGTGTCCCAACATCCATGGTGCTAACTCACGTTAACCACCAATCTCAAATACATATCTGTTCAACTGAAGTTTGTGGGCAACTTCATTGAAAACCCTCACGAGGCAACACTATTCTGCTAAGGTAAACCTAGGGGTTCAACGACTTGTTGCATATGTTAAANCATCTGTTCAACTGAAGTTTGTGGGCAACTTCACTGAAAACCCTCACGAGACAACACTATTCTGCTAAGGTAAACCTAGGGGTTCAACGACTTGTTGCATATGTTAAATACAATCGAATGACCTACAAAAATGGCATTAGAAATAAATTTTCATTCAATTTTGTAGTATTATTAGAGACTAGAAATATTTAGGTTGGGGAGTGTGATTAGTAGTTAAAATTAGCATTTTACTATGCCTTTTTATGACTAATTGTGCTTCGATATAGTTTCAATGATGGCATTTCAGGAGAAATATTGTACAAGGGCCTAAAGTCAATGCATATCAAACTTTCATGCAACAACCGTAGGTTCTAGAAGAAAATTGGAGAAGCTTGAAACNAGTGTGATTAGTAGTTAAAATTAGCATTTTACTATGCCTTTTTATGACTAATTGTGCTTCGATATAGTTTCAAAGATGGCATTTCAGGAGAAATATTGTACAAGGGCCTAAAGTCAATGCATATCAAACTTTCATGCAACAACCGTAGGTTCTAGAAGAAAATTGGAGAAGCTTGAAACAAGGCTTGAACGTTCGAACTCCAATCCACGTTCAAACATCCTCTTGAATTAATTAGGGGATCAGACTGCTAAGATGATGATACATGGCGAGTTGCAGCTAGAAGAAAAACAAAGGGGGACTTAAATACCGCGTTCGAACACCAATTAATGTTCAAACATTGACTTGAATCACTTGAGAACCCTTGGCGTATGGAAATGGCTCTCACAGAAGAACAAATGCCACTTGAGTAGGAAGTTCAAACCCCATCCTACATTCCCACCAAAGAAGACAAGAGACAACGTTCGAATGCCAACTAACGTTCGAACGTTATCCCTAGACAGGTTGCAGAGTGGATGGCTTTCACTTGGACTTTGAAGGCCTTGCANGACCCTTGGCGTATGGAAATGGCTCTCACAGAAGAACAAATGCCACTTGAGTAGGAAGTTCAAACCCCATCCTGCATTCCCACCAAAGAAGACAAGAGACAACGTTCGAATGCCAACTAACGTTCGAACGCTATCCCTAGACAGGTTGCAGAGTGGATGGCTTTCACTTGGACTTTGAAGGCCTTGCACTATTCTTTCACACTCCTTTGTTCTTTCCTCCTTGCCTATAAATACTCCCATTATGGAAGCTTTAAGGGGGCATGCATAGAGCTAGAGCTAATTGTAGATTTAGACTTACGTTTACATTTACTTGCATAGAGGAAGATAGATCATCTTTTGGTTGAGGAGAAAACCCTCCAAAAGTGACTAACTTTCTTATATTTTCCTTATTAGTTTCATTTGCTTCCATTGTTTGAGCTTCCTTCTTCCCTAAGAGGAGTGAAACTCTTACACTTTTTTAGAGCTTTACCAAAGCCTTGAAGGGTGGAACGTGATTCACTCATTCTACATCGAAGATCGGCTACTTGTTTAGTGTGTTTTATTTTGTAACTCCTCTACTTGGAGGAATGAGCATCACTCACTTTTCTAACTTTACCAAAGTCATGAAGAGTGAGTAGTTTCTCATTCACTCTTTAGAAAAAGGTGATGAACATGTATAAATCACCCAGAAGTTATATTTGTGCATTTTGTTTATGCTTAAGTACTTTATATTACACTTGCTTATTGAATGATTGAATTCATCTAGCAAAGTGAAGGTACTTTGTACAATCGTGAGTGTTTTCTATGACATAGATGACTTTTGCATATAAAGAACTATTGGTTCTAGACGAGTACCCCGACAAGATCTTCATGACTACATTTCAATCTTTACCATTATTGTGTTTCATTTAAAGAATGGAATAATAACGCAATGGTTAGATTCCTTGTAGCAACACTTGCTTGTTTGTAGACGGGTTGAGTCTCGGCACAGACAATTCTTGTAAACCTCTATGAAGATATCAAAATCATGCTCTTAATTCTCACAATCCATCGTTATCTTTCAATTAACTTTATGCTAACATAGAGGTTAATTGAGTTGCCNATGAAGATATCGAAATCATGCTCTTAATTCTCACAATCCATCGTTATCTTTCAATTAACTTTATGCTGACATAGAGGTTAATTGAGTTGCCAAGCACAAGTATAATAAATTGGATGATTAACTACATGTTCAAATCCTCCAGCTAAATGGTGGTTGTTACATTTGATAATTTATTATATTTTGTCTAGAAAAAACCCCTCGGAAAAAATCTTATATTTTGTTCAGAAAATCCCATGACTTCAAATCTCAAGGGTTCTAGTTACTTGGTATGTGTCATTGCTTATTTCAAAACACTGACAATAGTTCTCTGTGGATTCAACTCTGGACTTAAATGAATTATTAATGCAGCTTGATCACTTGCACTTGGGTGTACATATTTTGAATCAAGTCAGCAAACATATAGATGACACCCTATGAGGCACTTTATGGGAGGCTGTGCCATTCTCCGATTTGTTGGAAGGAGGTCAGAGAGAGACCCTCTACGAGTTCGAATTTGGTTAAGAGACACCTCAGAGAAGGTAGACTTGATATGAAAACATCTTCTTATGGTACAAAGTCTGTAGAAGAGCTATGCCGACAGATGGCGGTGACCTCTAGAGTTTGAGGTTGAAGATCACGTCTTCTTGAAGGTGATGCCCAAGAGAGGAGTGGTTAGGTTCGGAAAGCACGGTTGGTACAATTGCTTATCATTTGGCGTTACTGTCAAATTTATTGGGTGTTCACGCGGTATTCTATGTTTTCATGCTTTGAAAGTACACTCCAAATTTGACACATGTGGTGGATTGGGGTGAGCTGATTATTGATGCAGATAGGACTTTCGAGGAGGGACCGATGCGTATCATGGATAGTCGAGAGCAGATTTTGTGAGGTAAGACCATGAGCATGGTGAAGGTGTTGTGTCAGTACCGAAGTGTGGAGGAGGTGACATGGGAGCGTGAGGACACCATACGTACCAGTTATCCATTCTTGTTCAAGGGTGGAGATAAATTCTTGTAGTCATAAGTGTTGTATTACTTGTTGCATATGCATGTGGTTAAGTGTGCATGAGTATGTGAATTTTTGGGATGAAATTCTTTTTAAGGGGTAAAGAATGTAAAACTAGGGTAAATTTGAATTTTTATGAAAAATGGTAAAATAGTAATTTGCCACTACAGTACGGGTTGAAAGCTCAAATTTTTCTAGAACTCAGATGACAAAACAAACCTCATCGTTGGATTCGTTTTACAAAATCTAGTTACCCAGTCAACTTTTGTTGAATTCTGAAGCAGTCAGATTTTTTGTATTTTACGAGACGATTGAGTGTTGCATGACCTAAAAATGAGATATGAAATAAAAATTCAAAAGTTAAAAAATAATTTAAAGAAAGTTCATATAAAAATATCTTGAACTTGGATCGGAGTAAAAATATCATTTCGAATTAAAATCGGACCCGAGAAAAGAGAACGTGGGGCGAAATGAAGACCAAGCAATTAAAAGATATAAATAGGGAAGAAAAATCAGATTTCTCCCCATCCCATCAGATTTTTTGAAAAATCAAAAGAAGAGATGGAAGCAAAACCTTCTCTTTACGATCTACGAAATTTCGTTGGTCGAATCAACTTAAGCCAAGAATAACAGTTGTTCTTCTTGTCAAGGGCTACGCAACCATACCAAAAAGCACAAATTTAGGTGAAGTTCCAAAAATGGGATTTGGAGAAATCAAGGGTTTAGGCTTGAGTGAGATTCTTGAAGGTTCCTACAAGGTGTTTTAAGCTTCAATTGGTAGGGTTATTTTCCTAATTAGGTTTATTTTCAACCTAGGGTTCCATATGATATGGGTAGCATGACTTGAAATGAATCACTAGAACAAAAATTNTTCACTTGGACTTTGAAGGCCTTGCACTATTCTTTCACACTCCTTTGTTCTTTCCTCCTTGCCTATAAATACTCCCATTATGGAAGCTTTAAGGGGGCATGCATAGAGCTAGAGCTAATTGTAGATTTAGACTTACGTTTACATTTACTTGCATAGAGGAAGATAGATCATCTTTTGGTTGAGGAGAAAACCCTCCAAAAGTGACTAACTTTCTTATATTTTCCTTATTAGTTTCATTTGCTTCCATTGTTTGAGCTTCCTTCTTCCCTAAGAGGAGTGAAACTCTTACACTTTTTTAGAGCTTTACCAAAGCCTTGAAGGGTGGAACGTGATTCACTCATTCTACATCGAAGATCGGCTACTTGTTTAGTGTGTTTTATTTTGTAACTCCTCTACTTGGAGGAATGAGCATCACTCACTTTTCTAACTTTACCAAAGTCATGAAGAGTGAGTAGTTTCTCATTCACTCTTTAGAAAAAGGTGATGAACATGTATAATTCACCCAGAAGTTATATTTGTGCATTTTGTTTATGCTTAAGTACTTTATATTACACTTGCTTATTGAATGATTGAATTCATCTAGCAAAGTGAAGGTACTTTGTACAATCGTGAGTGTTTTCTATGACATAGATGACTTTTGCATATAAAGAACTATTGGTTCTAGATGAGTACCCCGACAAGATCTTCATGACTACATTTCAATCTTTACCATTATTGTGTTTCATTTAAAGAATGGAATAATAACGCAATGGTTAGATTCCTTGTAGCAACACTTGCTTGTTTGTAGACGGGTTGAGTCTCGGCACAGACAATTCTTGTAAACCTCTATGAAGATATCAAAATCATGCTCTTAATTCTCACAATCCATCGTTATCTTTCAATTAACTTTATGCTGACATAGAGGTTAATTGAGTTGCCAAGCACAAGTATAATAAATCGGATGATTAACTAGATGTTCAAATCCTCCAGCTAAATGGTGGTTGTTACATTTGATAATTTATTATATTTTGTCTAGAAAAAACATACGTACCAGTTATCCATTCTTGTTCAAGGGTGGAGATACATTCTTGTAGTCATAAGTGTTGTATTACTTGTTGCATATGCATGTGGTTAAGTGTGCATGAGTATGTGAATTTTTGGGATGAAATTCTTTTTAAGGGGTAAAGAATGTAAAACTAGGGTAAATTTGAATTTTTATGAAAAATAGTAAAATAGTAATTTGCCACTACAGTACGGGTTGAAAGCTCAAATTTTTCTAGAACTCAGATGGCAAAACAAACCTCATCGTTGGATTCGTTTTACAAAATCTAGTTACCCAGTCAACTTTTGTTGAATTCTCAAGCAGTCAGATTTTTTGTATTTTACGAGACGATTGAGTGTCGCATGACCTAAAAATGAGATATGAAATAAAAATTCAAAAGTTAAAAAATAATTTAAAGAAAGTTCATATAAAAATATCTTGAACTTGGATCGGAGTAAAAATATCATTTCGAATTAAAATCGGACCCGAGAAAAGAGAACGTGGGGCGAAATGAAGACCAAGCAATTAAAAGATATAAATAGGGAAGAAAAATCAGATTTCTCCCCATCCCATCAGATTTTTTGAAAAATCAAAAGAAGAGATGGAAGCAAAACCTTCTCTTTACGATCTACGAAATTTCGTTGGTCGAATCAACTTAAGCCAAGAATAACAGTTGTTCTTCTTGTCAAGGGCTACGCAACCATACCAAAAAGCACAAATTTAGGTGAAGTTCCAAAAATGGGATTTGGAGAAATCAAGGGTTTAGGCTTGAGTGAGATTCTTGAAGGTTCCTACAAGGTGTTTTAAGCTTCAATTGGTAGGGTTATTTTCCTAATTAGGTTTATTTTCAACCTAGGGTTCCATATGATATGGGTAGCATGACTTGAAATGAATCACTAGAACAAAAATCATTTTTTGTGACGATTTCTTTCGTCGCTAAATTAAAAAAAAAATCGTCGCCAATTATTTTTTACGACATTTTTTTTCGTCGCGTGTTTGTTGCAATAGTCTCGTCACAAAAAGTATTTTGTGACGCAAATTTATTTTCATCGCAAAAAATCAAAAAAAAAAACGTCGCGAAAAGTTCAAAAAATGTCGCTAAAATCTATTTCACCAATGTAAAAAAATAAAAAATAATAATTTAATTAATTTTTCACGACGTAAAAAAATCATCGCGAATAATTTTTTACATAAATAAAAATATAAAAAAATAATTTAATTCATTTTTTGTGACGTAAAAAAATCTTTGCTAATAAATTTTTACATAAATAAAAATATAAAAAATAATAATTTAATTAATTTTTTGCGACGTAAAAAAATTGTCGCAAATAATTTTTTACATAAATAATAAAATGTAAAAAATAATTGAATAAATACATTTGTGTCGTATAAAAATCATCGCGAAACAGATTGTTACTATAATTTTGCGTGACGATTTTAATTTCGTCGCAAAAAAGTTCCTTTTAAAAAAAAATAATTCATAAAAAGTGATATTCTAATAAAATTTTTCACCTATACACTAATAATACTTGTGTTCAATAAAAACTAACACAATTAATACATTTCACATCTTTTTTTTGTAAATTTTTTTTTTATTTCAAAAAAGAATGAATTACAAGAATCAAAGAAAAAGAAGTTCTAAAAATAAAAAAAATGGCTTTAATCCTTCAAGAGGATTTAAACCATCTCTAATTACATTTAATGTCTCTTAAACTTGAATAGCTTCAGTAGTCCAGCTCCATGCCTAGAAATATCATCTCCAAGCTCAACAGATCAGTACTAGGATCTGAACCACAATTCTGGACATGAACCATTGCATAAAACCATGACCCTATCTAGGATCTGCATAATCAAACTAACCACCACACACAACCTTCCTCCTCCTAGTAGTAGGGATCCTGGACTGATCTTGATGCAAAACCAACCTCCTATCTAGTGGCAGAATACCACTTTTTGAAAAATTAGTGAAAACAGAATAAGCAAATATATGATAAATCATTTTTCAGTATATGTTCCACTTAGTTCAATATATTCAGGTACTTCATAAAAGAGAACCTTCCTGCATGAATAAAAGAGTAGAATAAAAACAAACATTTGCAAAGTAAAAAAAAAAGAAACCAAACATCATGAGAGCTACAGAAAGAGCTCAACATAAATATTTGAACTTTTATCATTTACCAAGTGATAATCCAGTACTGCCATAGATCACCGCAAAATGTGGGGGTAGACTACAAATGCACCCCGAATATTACTGCCCTAGAAGACCATAACCACAATTAGCTTANTAAAATGTAAAAAATAATTGAATAAATACATTTGTGTCGTATAAAAATCATCGCGAAACAGATTGTTACTATAATTTTGCGTGACGATTTTAATTTCGTCGCAAAAAAGTTCCTTTTAAAAAAAAATAATTCATAAAAAGTGATATTCTAATAAAATTTTTCACCTATACACTAATAATACTTGTGTTCAATAAAAACTAACACAATTAATACATTTCACATCTTTTTTTTGTAAATTTTTTTTTTATTTCAAAAAAGAATGAATTACAAGAATCAAAGAAAAAGAAGTTCTAAAAATAAAAAAAATGGCTTTAATCCTTCAAGAGGATTTAAACCATCTCTAATTACATTTAATGTCTCTTAAACTTGAATAGCTTCAGTAGTCCAGCTCCATGCCTAGAAATATCATCTCCAAGCTCAACAGATCAGTACTAGGATCTGAACCACAATTCTGGACATGAACCATTGCATAAAACCATGACCCTATCTAGGATCTGCATAATCAAACTAACCACCACACACAACCTTCCTCCTCCTAGTAGTAGGGATCCTGGACTGATCTTGATGCAAAACCAACCTCCTATCTAGTGGCAGAATACCACTTTTTGAAAAATTAGTGAAAACAGAATAAGCAAATATATGATAAATCATTTTTCAGTATATGTTCCACTTAGTTCAATATATTCAGGTACTTCATAAAAGAGAACCTTCCTGCATGAATAAAAGAGTAGAATAAAAACAAACATTTGCAAAGTAAAAAAAAAAGAAACCAAACATCATGAGAGCTACAGAAAGAGCTCAACATAAATATTTGAACTTTTATCATTTACCAAGTGATAATCCAGTACTGCCATAGATCACCGCAAAATGTGGGGGTAGACTACAAATGCACCCCGAATATTACTGCCCTAGAAGACCATAACCACAATTAGCTTACAGGAATGAAAACTATGAGATTTGAAAATAAATGCTCAATAGATGCATTAGGCAGTTCCATTAAAGAGTTTCACCCAGAGGACAACAAAGAAGGTTTAATCTCCTTTGTTTAAAGTTCATCTTAATGTTTCTTTTATTTACTACATTTTCTTCAATGAACAATTATTTTATCAGTTCATGAATCACACCCATGGCCTATAACAACATAAGGATACTTTGATCTAGTTTTTTTTNCTTCAGTAGTCCAGCTCCATGCCTAGAAATATCATCTCCAAGCTCAACAGATCAGTACTAGGATCTGAACCACAATTCTGGACATGAACCATTGCATAAAACCATGACCCTATCTAGGATCTGCATAATCAAACTAACCACCACACACAACCTTCCTCCTCCTAGTAGTAGGGATCCTGGACTGATCTTGATGCAAAACCAACCTCCCATCTAGTGGCAGAATACCACTTTTTGAAAAATTAGTGAAAACAGAATAAGCAAATATATGATAAATCATTTTTCAGTATATGTTCCACTTAGTTCAATATATTCAGGTACTTCATAAAAGAGAACCTTCCTGCATGAATAAAAGAGTAGAATAAAAACAAACATTTGCAAAGTAAAAAAAAAAGAAACCAAACATCATGAGAGCTACAGAAAGAGCTCAACATAAATATTTGAACTTTTATCATTTACCAAGTGATAATCCAGTACTGCCATAGATCACCGCAAAATGTGGGGGTAGACTACAAATGCACCCCGAATATTACTGCCCTAGAAGACCATAACCACAATTAGCTTACAGGAATGAAAACTATGAGATTTGAAAATAAATGCTCAATAGATGCATTAGGCAGTTCCATTAAAGAGTTTCACCCAGAGGACAACAAAGAAGGTTTAATCTCCTTTGTTTAAAGTTCATCTTAATGTTTCTTTTATTTACTACATTTTCTTCAATGAACAATTATTTTATCAGTTCATGAATCACACCCATGGCCTATAACAACATAAGGATACTTTGATCTAGTTTTTTTTTTTTTTTTTTTTTTTATTTTTTCCAATAAATTATAATCTTTAGCATGCAATCCCTCCACAAGATGATGCATGCTGACCATGAAGATAGAAAAATGAAGAAGAAATATGAAAGCACATTAGATGAACTTATTGGGGGAAAGAATTTTGTAGTGGCATGTTCCCATATGATAAAACTTAGAAAACGATACCAATACAACCGCAAGGAATATACCTTTTGGCAGACTGCAAAAGTAGCCTGTTCTAGGGTCATGTTGTCAAATGGTGTCAACGCGGTTAGAAGCTACCACAAGACAATCCCAAAACTGTAAACATCAACTTTCTTTGTGCGGTGTTTTTCTTTGATCATTTTTGGCGCCATCCCAATACTCGATAATGATACAAAATACAGGGGGTTTCTGACATGCTCCAACAAACTGTGTAAATGAAATGGAATAGTAGTAAATGGTCAAATAGATGATCATATGATATGCTAGTAGAGTTTTCTAAATTTTACGACCAACCAGTTCATTGTCATAAATCATGAAATCAAACAATANCGTAAATGAAATGGAATAGTATTAAATGGTCAAATAGATGATCATATGATATGCTAGTAGAGTTTTCTAAATTTTACGACCAACCAGTTCATTGTCATAAATCATGAAATCAAACAATATAAAGCAATTTCAATGATTTTACCAAATCCACAACTGTTTCTAGCAAACAGCAAGCAAATTTTTTCTCCTTTAAAGGTGGGACATTTACTGTAATTCTGTATCATAATACATAAATCATTAGTTGTTCGTGGACAATCAAATATTTTGTACAGGAACTTTAGATCCATAAAAATATCCAATGTCGTTATGTGTCAATCGTCGATTGAGGAAATTTTTGCAGTAAAGTGAATACAAAATTCTGATTTTCATGTGCATCTTCATAACAATTGAGATGTTGCCATTTGAAACAGCAACTAGGTTGTAAAACCCGGTAAATTTAAACTTTGGTAAATAAGGGTAAAACAGTAATTTTATCGCTGCAGTACGGGTTGAAAACTTGATTTTTTCTAGACCTTAGATGATGAAATGGATCTCACCGTTGGATTCGTCTCGCGAAATCTAGTTACCACGTCAAATTTCATCGAATTTTGAGATAGTCGAATTTTTTTACGTTTTACGAGGTGGTCAAGTCTCAGGTGACCCAAAAATGGGATTTTCAATAAAATTTTAAAATTTAAAAAATAATTTAAGGCAAATGAAAGTAAAATTAATTTAAACTTGAACCGGGGTAAAATTTAATCGTTTCGGGATGAAAACGGACCCGAAAAAAAGAGGGCCATGTGGCGCGTTATGGGCCAAGCATTNCAATCAAATATTTTGAACAGGGACTTTAGATCCATAAAAATATCCAATGTCGTTATGTGTCAATCGTCGATTGAGGAAATTTTTGCAGTAAAGTGAATACAAAATTCTGATTTTCATGTGCATCTTCATAACAATTGAGATGTTGCCATTTGAAACAGCAACTAGGTTGTAAAACCCGGTAAATTTAAACTTTGGTAAATAAGGGTAAAACAGTAATTTTATCGCTGCAGTACGGGTTGAAAACTTGATTTTTTCTAGACCTTAGATGATGAAATGGATCTCACCGTTGGATTCGTCTCGCGAAATCTAGTTACCACGTCAAATTTCATCGAATTTTGAGATAGTCGAATTTTTTTACGTTTTACGAGGTGGTCAAGTCTCAGGTGACCCAAATATGAGATTTTCAATAAAATTTTAAAATTTAAAAAATAATTTAAGGCAAATGAAATTAAAATTAATTTAAACTTGAACCGGGGCAAAATTTAATTATTTCTGGATGAAAACGGACCCGAAAAAAAGAGGGCCATGTGGCGCGTTATGGGCCAAGCATTGAGGAATATAAATAGGGGGAAAAATCTGATTTTTCCCCCATTCTTATGCCCAACCTTTAGCTGGTAGAAGAGGAGAGGGAAGCAAGAGAAGTTCTCCACCTTCTCTCTACGATTTTGGAAACTACGGTGCTTAAATCCACTCAGGGCAAGAACAAAAGTTGGTCTCCTTGTCGAGGGCTACAAGACCACACCAAACACGAGGGATTTCACTGAAGTTTCAAAACCAAGCTTGGTGGAATCAAGGGCTTGGGGAGAGAATTTGAGTCTTAAGGGCTTCTACCAAGTGGGTTTATGTTTCAAGAGGTAGGATTCCTTCCTACTTGGATTTATTTTATAACCTAGAGTGTTATATGTAATGGGTGGATGGATAGCTATACATATCACTTGTCTATGGTGGTGAAATTGATGAAATTAGGTGATTGGTGAATTGGGTATNATTTTTTTACGTTTTACGAGGTGGTCAAGTCTCAGGTGACCCAAATATGAGATTTTCAATAAAATTTTAAAATTTAAAAAATAATTTAAGGCAAATGAAATTAAAATTAATTTAAACTTGAACCGGGGCAAAATTTAATTATTTCTGGATGAAAACGGACCCGAAAAAAAGAGGGCCATGTGGCGCGTTATGGGCCAAGCATTGAGGAATATAAATAGGGGGAAAAATCTGATTTTTCCCCCATTCTTATGCCCAACCTTTAGCTGGTAGAAGAGGAGAGGGAAGCAAGAGAAGTTCTCCACCTTCTCTCTACGATCTTGGAAACTACGGTGCTTAAATCCACTCAGGGCAAGAACAAAAGTCGGTCTCCTTGTCGAGGGCTACAAGACCACACCAAACACGAGGGATTTCACTGAAGTTTCAAAACCAAGCTTGGTGGAATCAAGGGCTTGGGGAGAGAATTTGAGTCTTGAGGGCTTCTACCAAGTGGGTTTATGCTTCAAGAGGTAGGATTCCTTCCTACTTGGATTTATTTTATAACCTAGAGTGTTATATGTAATGGGTGGATGGATAGCTATACCTATCACTTGTCTATGGTGGTGAAATTGATGAAATTAGGTGATTGGTGAATTGGGTATGTGAATTTGACCTAATTTAAGCAAAATTCCTAGATTGGAATTGGTGGGTTGCAAATATTGTGTAATTCTACGGAAAATGGGTGTTATGTGGGCATGCTATATGTTTTATATCATGCTTCGTAAATAAGGTGAAATTCTTGTGTGATAACACGAACTATTGCCTTGAAGGTGTTTGTCAAAATGCCTATGTATGGATTGAGTTGTTATGATATGATGATGTATAACATGCTTAAAAAATATGTTGGAAAGGAATGTTAGTATGTGCTCATTGAGATATTGACATTGTGATGATTTATATGCTTATGATATGAATTTTCATGGAACACATAGACATGTGGTTTAAAATTGCTCATATGATATTCATTACATGTGGGCATGATGTTGAAATAGCAATGATGCATTACATTGCATATGCACATAGACATCACATTTTATAGGTGTGGGTGCATGGTTGGCATCAAACACCACGTAGGTGGATGATGAGNGAGGGCTTCTACCAAGTGGGTTTATGCTTCAAGAGGTAGGATTCCTTCCTACTTGGATTTATTTTATAACCTAGAGTGTTATATGTAATGGGTGGATGGATAGCTATACCTATCACTTGTCTATGGTGGTGAAATTGATGAAATTAGGTGATTGGTGAATTGGGTATGTGAATTTGACCTAATTTAAGCAAAATTCCTAGATTGGAATTGGTGGGTTGCAAATATTGTGTAATTCTACGGAAAATGGGTGTTATGTGGGCATGCTATATGTTTTATATCATGCTTCGTAAATAAGGTGAAATTCTTGTGTGATAACACGAACTATTGCCTTGAAGGTGTTTGTCAAAATGCCTATGTATGGATTGAGTTGTTATGATATGATGATGTATAACATGCTTAAAAAATATGTTGGAAAGGAATGTTAGTATGTGCTCATTGAGATATTGACATTGTGATGATTTATATGCTTATGATATGAATTTCCATAGAACACGTAGACATGTGGTTTAAAATTGCTCATATGATATTCATTACATGTGGGCATGATGTTGAAATAACAATGATGCATTACATTGCATATGCACATAGACATCACATTTTATAGGTGTGGGTGCATGGTTGGCATCAAACACCACGTAGGTGGATGATGAGTGGGCTCAGGAAAGTTAGATTGAATGTCTGACTGAGTTGCACGGTTGCATGAAAAGGACTTGGGTCGGGGTAGCAAGAAGGGTTAGACTGTCCCTCGGGTGAGAGACCTGGTATTTGGATATGCACTTTCGTTGGTATAAGAACCCATAAAGTGTGTCGGTGTACACGGAACCGTTGGTGGAAGTCCATGAATTCCGTGTCGATTGGGTGACCGTTGGTGTAAGTCCATAAATACCCACCCCAAGAAAGACCTAGAGATTTTAGTTAGCCATTGTGTGTGTAACGCAAATGGCGGGGGCTTGGAAAGCCCGATTTTAATACTCACTGCATAGCATGGGGGGAAGGTAAATAGCCGGAGCTAGACAAGCTTGGTTCTAATATACATTGGCATTGCATGTGTTGTGGAGCCGGAAAAGGCTCGGGTAAATTGCATGAATGGGCATCATCTCATTTCATGGCATGGTATGTTAGATTTCAACCTTGACTTGCGTAAGTGTTGGTTGGAATGATTGTTGTTGTTAAATGTTGCATGTGAACATTGCATATGNACAAATGGCGAGGGCTTGGAAAGCCCGATTTTAATACTCACTGCATAGCATGGGGGGAAGGTAAATAGCCAGAGCTAGACAAGCTTGGTTCTAGTATACATTGGCATTGCATGTGTTGTGGAGCCGGAAAGGGCTCGGGTAAATTGCATGAATGGGCATCATCTCATTTCATGGCATGGTATGTTAGATTTCAACCTTGACTTGCGTAAGTGTTGGTTGGAATGATTGTTGTTGTTAAATGTTGCATGTGAACATTGCATATGTATTTAGGTTGGGGAGTAGCCCTTGTAGGGAATACTATACTAGGCGTTGACTCACCCTATATGGGAACACATTTCAGGTGCGGGGTTTGCATCGGTGCAGGACTCACATTCGGGGCCTCAAAGATGAAGAAAAACTGATTTGTGGCTTTTGGAAACAAGTTTTGTAAAAACTTTTGTAAAATTCTATTTTGAGCATGTAATTGTGTAAATGGGCTTGTAATTATATGGAATTAATTGTAATAGAACTGGCATGGNATTATGAATGCACAGTTTTCAATCATTTCTTGAACGAATCATCAAAGTTCACCTAAAGCCTGTTCAATCCAATTGCATAGACTCTGCACTTGCACATTAAGTAGACCATTAACAGTAAATGTTTAATGAAAGGGTTCNATACTAGGCGTTGACTCACCCTATACGGGAACACATTTCAGGTGCGGGGTTCGTATCGGTGCAGGACTCACATTCGGGGCCTCAAAGATGAAGAAAAACTGATTTGTGGCTTTTAGAAACAAGTTTTGTAAAAACTTTTGTAAAATTCTATTTTGAGCATTTAATTGTGTAAATGGGCTTGTAATTATATGGAATTAATTGTAATAGAACTGGCATGGATCATGTATAACGTAAAAAACTATATTGTACATGTTTGGAATTTTTGTGAGAAGGTTTGGAACGAATTAGAAATGAAAAATAGGTGAAACAAATAATTCTGGGCAAAACCTTCCAAAAGGTTGTAATAAAACCTTCCGAAAGGTTTGGACAGACAAGGAAAATTGTTGGACAGTGGGTGAAACCTTCCGGAGGTCCATTCTAACCTTCCGGAAGGTCTTTACATTTTTATAAAATAAGGGAATCTAGTGTGCAACTTCTTCCGGAAGATTTAGCACACCTTTCGGAAGGTCGACACTTCTGTCTTCAAGATAGGGTTCTAGTATGCTAAATCTTTCGGAAAGTTGAGGGAATCTTTCGGAAGGTTTTTCAAAAATCTAAAATTTTAAGAATATATTGGCATGCTTTTGGGCTATGTGTTCTTTGGTTCCAATGACTCAGATGGACCTTAAATGAGATACATTAGAGTATGTTGAACCTCAATGGAATTAAATGAATTAAAGGAAACATGGATCCATTCATGGGTTGTAATTCCAGTTATAGGGATGTGATAGGTGTGATGTAGGGTTATGCGACAATCACGGGTATTTTCGCGGGTTGATGGGAGGTCAACGGGACCCCCGATTTTAGGGGCGTCACATAGGTTGTATCTATATATGGCTAAAAAATGCAGTAAAAAGCTAAAGTTCCTTCCACTTTATTGGTGTGCCATAATTAATATCAACTGAAAGAGCATTCTTAATGGAAACAAAGAGAACTGCAAGGGAAAGAGAAGTGGATGATGCACTTAGGCAATAAATAATGGGAACAAGATCTAATGACTCCTGAAAACTGGCCAATTAGAATAGTTAAAAATGAAACTAAGCATTTTTTAATTCTATTTGAAAGTAGAGTGATCCCAATTCCCAACCAAAAGCTGAAGGCAACATTCAAAAGAAGAAAAAAAAAGGTGATACATATGTAATCATTGCACTACACTGAAATCAACATAAAATGCACAAAAATTACAAAATTTTAAAGCTTAAACAACCTAATATGTATGCATTTATGTACCTGCAAATACACATTCCATCAATGTTCTCCGTTATGTGGTTGCATTCTTATACTATGTAGATAAGGCTGGAATAACTTCAAACAACACTAATAATTATACTAAAAAAACATTTCAGAACACTTTAGGTAGGCTGGCAGCATTGGAGAATCTCCTAGAGATGAATGATTCATTTGTTCTTTCAATACTAATNGCGGAAGGTCAACACTTCTGTCTTCAAGATAGGGTTCTAGTATGCTAAATCTTTCGAAAAGTTGAGGGAATCTTTCGGAAGGTTTTTCAAAAATCTAAAATTTTAAGAATATATTGGCATGCTTTTGGGCTATGTGTTCCTTGGTTCCAATGACTCAGATGGACCTTAAATGAGATACATTAGAGTATGTTGAACCTCAATGGAATTAAATGAATTAAAGGAAACATGGATCCATTCATGGGTTGTAATTCCAGTTATAGGGATGTGATAGGTGTGATGTAGGGTTATGCGACAATCACGGGTATTTTCGCGGGTTGATGGGAGGTCAACGGGACCCCCGATTTTAGGGGCGTCACATAGGTTATATCTATATATGGCTAAAAAATGCAGTAAAAAGCTAAAGTTCCTTCCACTTTATTGGTGTGCCATAATTAATATCAACCGAAAGAGCATTCTTAATGGAAACAAAGAGAACTGCAAGGGAAAGAGAAGTGGATGATGCACTCAGGCAATAAATAATGGGAACAAGATCTAATGACTCCTGAAAACTGGCCAATTAGAATAGTTAAAAATGAAACTAAGCATTTTTTAATTCTATTGGAAAGTAGAGTGATCCCAATTCCCAACCAAAAGCTGAAGGCAGCATTCAAAAGAAGAAAAAAAAAGGTGATACATATGTAATCATTGCACTACACTGAAATCAACATAAAATGCACAAAAATTACAAAATTTTAAAGCTTAAACAACCTAATATGTATGCATTTATGTACCTGCAAATACACATTCCATCAATGTTCTCCGTTATGTGGTTGCATTCTTATACTATGTAGATAAGGCTGGAATAACTTCAAACAACACTAATAATTATACTAAAAAAACATTTCAGAACACTTTAGGTAGGCTGGCAGCATTGGAGAATCTCCTAGAGATGAATGATTCATTTGTTCTTTCAATACTAGTTATGAATGCACAGTTTTCAATCATTTCTTGAACGAATCATCAAAGTTCACCTAAAGCCTGTTCAATCCAATTGCATATACTCTGCACTTGCACATTAAGTAGACCATTAACAGTAAATGTTTAATGAAAGGGTTCACAAAAACAAACTATTATGTGCTCTGCTCCATCACAACTAAAGGGAAGATGTAACACCCCGCATTTTCTTTTATATATGTATATAGATATATAGTAAATAATTGTTGTAAAAATGGGGATATGTGTAGTGATGTGTGTTTGAATTTGGTAGAATGAAAAAGGGATGAACAGTGCACTGGCTGTAACATCAAGCTCGATTTCGACCTTGATGCAGTCCATATCTCTCAAAACTTAAAACATGAAATTTGTAGANTTTTTGGGGCGTTACAGAAGAGATGAACAGGAAATAAGCCTGAAGAACTGAATCCAAATCAGTAATGCATAGACCATAAGGGTTTGATGTATCATCCCAAAGTAGGACCAATCACTCATTTATGTNGTTATGAATGCACAGTTTTCAATCATTTCTTGAACGAATCATCAAAGTTCACCTAAAGCCTGTTCAATCCAATTGCATATACTCTGCACTTGCACATTAAGTAGACCATTAACAGTAAATGTTTAATGAAAGGGTTCACAAAAACAAACTATTATGTGCTCTGCTCCATCACAACTAAAGGGAAGAGATGAACAGGAAATAAGCCTGAAGAACTGAATCCAAATCAGTAATGCATAGACCATAAGGGTTTGATGTATCATCCCAAAGTAGGACCAATCACTCATTTATGTACCTGACCATAGACCATATATCAGCAATAGGAACTTTATAGGCTACTAACCAGTCAACAAGATCAGCTATCATGATCTCCTATATAGATGGTGGCGAGCCAACATCTCAGGTATTCCTAATGCAGAAATGCTTTCACATCCAAAAAGCTCTTGAAGCTTTGCATCACATACTATCACCATCGCATTCAGTGGATCCTATTTGTAGGAGAAGAAAAAGGTACNGTATCTATATATGGCTAAAAAATGCAGTAAAAAGCTAAAGTTCCTTCCACTTTATTGGTGTGCCATAATTAATATCAACTGAAAGAGCATTCTTAATGGAAACAAAGAGAACTGCAAGGGAAAGAGAAGTGGATGATGCACTTAGGCAATAAATAATGGGAACAAGATCTAATGACTCCTGAAAACTGGCCAATTAGAATNGGCTCTCAACATAATATCAAATATATGATGAATAACTAAATTAAACAAAACACTAGAAATGAAATTATCCTTGGGATCGCATAGTGAATTCATGCCAAAAAAGAAGACAACGACATTTCATAGTTGTAGTAGATATTCTTCAATTTAATGGCTACCTATTCAAGAAATTGAACTAAAAGCTCCTCTCTATACAAAGTTGAAAATCTCCAAGTCATCTGCACTGCTTAGTCATTACACGCTCCACCAATCCTAACCCATATACTTGAACTTTGTTTTCAAAACATCCTAGTTTTTGACCCTGAAAAAAAAAAACNATAGTTAAAAATGAAACTAAGCATTTTTTAATTCTATTGGAAAGTAGAGTGATCCCAATTCCCAACCAAAAGCTGAAGGCAGCATTCAAAAGAAGAAAAAAAAAGGTGATACATATGTAATCATTGCACTACACTGAAATCAACATAAAATGCACAAAAATTACAAAATTTTAAAGCTTAAACAACCTAATATGTATGCATTTATGTACCTGCAAATACACATTCCATCAATGTTCTCCGTTATGTGGTTGCATTCTTATACTATGTAGATAAGGCTGGAATAACTTCANTCCATTAAACTAGACTTAAAGTTTACGTATCAGATTCAAGAACTGGCACTGAGCGCCTAGGAGGGTAACTACCTACATTTTCTTATTGGTATAATAAACAACTCTTTCTTAGACATACCAAGCTTCACCAAATCAAATAAGAAGGCCAACTTAGAACAACAACGAGGTTATAAAACCAAGCTTAACACAAAACACCCTTAGACAAACAAAGAATTCAATCCAGGCTAAATGAAGTGGAACACATTTCCCATAATCAATCTTATTTTAGCGAACTAGCAAAAACATGCCATGTTATTGTTTTTGAAATAAACGAACTGAAAGAAAAATTGTTCATTTGGTTACAAACCTCAAGTTGATTGACCATCACGTATTCCCAAACACGCCTTAAAACCTCAGGTTGTGAAACCTTAGCCTGAAATTACCCCAAGCCAGACCTTTAATCCAGATACATGAACAGACAATAGCAAGCAACAAGTAGCACTCCAGTTCAAAATACCTTAACATGGAACGTGAAGATTCTAAATTAACTCACAACCTCAACAGCCACCAAACCTCCGTCAATGGACGCTTTTATTGCATCCAACACCAACTGTGTCTTTAGGCTGAGGGTTGGCCACTTAGCTGTGTGCATTGAGTGTTATGGTTATCTAATAGAACACCTTGCATACAATATGTGTGTTGTGCGGAGACAGAGACAGATATAGAGATAAATAAAGAGTCTTGTGGTTACCGACGTAGGAGAGAGATGGAGAGAAGAGAAATAGGGAAGGGAAGAAGAGAGAATGAGAGAATCAAGAAGAGGGGAGACGTCTATTAGGGCATCTATAGAGGTGGTTTGTGCGTAGAAAGGATGACAAAAATAAGGGGTGGGGAAGGGAGAAAGAAAACTACCTCAGAGGGACGCCGGTATCGTGGTGGTGGCTTTGGCCTTCTCTTGGAAAACTGGTAATAACCAAAAGAAAATTAGTTGGAAATCATGGGCTTGATTTCACCCATCGGCTAAGGGTTAGGAAGCGTCGCTGTCATTATTGTTGGCGATGATTTGCTTCAACTGAGATGGGGGTGGAATAACAGAGATGAGGGTGAGAGAGACAGAGACAGAGGAGCACAAAGAGGGGCAGAGATATGAGGGAGATGGGGGTAGAGAGAGGGCGGGTAGACGGGAGAGAGATGAAGTTTAAATTTTTTATTTACTTAAAAATTTATTGGCGACGTTTTAAAAAAATGTTGTGAAAAATAATTTAATTATTATTTTTAAAATTTTTTATTTACGTAAAAAGTTATTGGCGACATTTTTAGCGAAAAATTAATTTAATTATTATTTTTAAAATTTTTTATTTACGTAAAAAATTATTGGCGACGTTTTTTCTAAACTCGTCGTGAAAAATTAATTTAATTATTATTTTTAAAATTTTTTACTTACATAAAAATTTATTAGCGACGTTTATCTAAAAATGTTGAAAAAAATTAATTAAATTATTATTTTTTTGTTTAATTTGCCAATTCCCACTAAAATAGAAATTTTTAAAAAAACGCTGCAAAAAAAAACTTATCAAAAAAATTGCCAAAATAGAAATTTGCAACAAAATTACAAAATCGTCGCGAATAGTNGTTTAATTTTCCAATTCCCACTAAAATAGAAATTTTTAAAAAAACGCTGCAAAAAAAAAAACTTCTCAAAAAAATTGCCAAAATAGAAATTTGCGACAAAATTACAAAATCGTCGCGAATAGTAAATTTTTTGCGACAAATTTAAAATCGTCGAAAAAAAAATATCGCAAAAAGTATNTGTTTAATTTGCCAATTCCCACTAAAATAGAAATTTTTAAAAAAACGCTGCAAAAAAAAACTTATCAAAAAAATTGCCAAAATAGAAATTTGCAACAAAATTACAAAATCGTCGCGAATAGTAAATTTTTTGCGACAAATTTAAAATCGTCGAAAAAAAAATATCGCAAAAAGTATTTTTTGTTGTAGTGAATTCTCTTGTTTAATGTACACTTAGTGTAAATAAAGTGTGGAAAAATGAGTATAAAAATATGGTAAACCTAACTTGCATGAATTGAGTTTGTAGGATTTACTTGTTTGGTAAATTCATGAAAAATATAGGTACTTGAAATGTGGGAAATGAGTATTAAGAATGGGTAAAAATCAATTCTAACATGAATTGAGTATGTAAAAATTACTTGTAATTTCTTGAGAAATGTGATCATTTGGGCATAATATGTGTCACATAATTTTGTGCCTTGAAGGTTTTTAATAAAATGCTTATTTGGATTAAGTGTGTTATTTACATTGATTATGTTATCACATGCTTGGAATATATATGGAAAAGGATAGAGTGTTAGATATGTAATCTTATGTTTAGCACTTACCTATGGTACTTGAAATGTGGAAAATGAGTATTAAGAATGNAAATATATATGAAAAAGGATAGAGTGTTAGATATGTAATCTTATGTTTAGCACTTACCTATGGTACTTGAAATGTGGAAAATAAGTATTAAGAATGATTAAAATCAATTCTAAAATGAATTGGGTATGTAGAAATTACTTGTTGTGATTTCTTAAGATATATGATTATTTGGAAATAATGTGTTACATAATTTTGTGCCTTGAAGGTGTTTGATAAAACGCCAATTTGGATTAAGTGTTATTTGAATTGATTATATTATAACGTGCTTGGAATTTGATGTCGGTAGCTGTTGGTATATGCATATGATATATTGACATTGAGGTTGTTTATGGTGGTTATATGCTTATAATGTAATTTAAGATGGAAAAAGGGTTGTTGGATATTGAATTGTTCATAATGTAGTTATGACATATTGAACATGGTATTGAAATTGAAATTGAGATCCTAGTTGCATAATGACATGAAATCCAATTGTACATTTATATTATATATACACGGGTAGCATCACATTCGTAGGCATTTGGCAAGAGTGTGGGTGTGTGTGCATGATTTGATCAAACATTATTCTTGGTGAATGATATGTGGGCTCGGTATAGTTAGATCTTGGTTCAATTGAGTAGCACGGTTTGCATCAAAAATAGGGTCAGGGTTAGTAAGAAGGACTAGATTCTCCCTCAGGTGCAAGACTCGGTGATTCGGATATACACTCCGTAGGAATTGAGTACATAAAGTGTGTCGGCATACGCAAAGCCGTTGGTGGAAACATAGTTTTAAAACCCGGCCCAGACATCAACCCGGTGAAGGGACCGGGTCAATGGGTCACTAATTCAACCTTTGGGTCATTGGTCGAACCGGTAATATAATNAGGTGCAAGACTCGGTGATTCGGATATACACTCCGTAGGAATTGAGTACATAAAGTGTGTCGGCATACGCAAAGCTGTTGGTGGAAACATAGTTTTAAAACCCGGCCCAGACATCAACCCGGTGAAGGGACCGGGTCAATGGGTCACTAATTCAACCTTTGGGTCATTGGTCGAACCGGTAATATAATAAAAAATTAAAAAAATAATTATAAATAATAATAAATAGGCTAAAAAATCACAATAATTATAAAAATAATATCAAACATGTAAAGTTAAGTAGAGAAAAGTACCTCTATTGAAGTTCAAGGCTCCAAGTCTAAATCCAACTCTTCGACAATGTATCAATCTAAGCATNTTTATTAGATCTTGAAGGTGTAAAACCCTATATGTTTACATTAATATATTAATGTACTTGTTTAGTGATTCTTCTATATGTAATGACTTAAGAATAAACCATATATATATATTAAAATCGTAAGGATATCACTTATAGTAGTTCGAAGGAATAAAATAGAAATTTTAATGTTCCAAGTGTGAATTTATTTTAGTTTTGAAATAAATCATAAAAAGCAATGTTTTTAGGTTAAAATAACATTAAAAATGAATCCGGAACGTCGAAAAACCTTAGGGTAGTCGTATGGATCAAATTGGAGATTTCTAGTGGTAAAACTGTAATTTTGGAAAAAACTCAAAATTCAGCCATGAACAGTGATTTGCGCGGACTGCTGTGTTTAAAACACAGAAT